>JASCZI010091340.1:6762-20203 GCA_036250425.1 Stylosanthes scabra | reverse complement strand
CTAGGAGACATCCGCTTGCTTCTTCCGGCTTTTCTAGCTTCGGAAGTTGTTCTTTTGAGATGTGCAAGGTGGCGTTATGGCATTTCTCTGCCTCTTGTTTATCTCCATGCAGTATGCCAACCTTTCCACCATCTGTTATGAACTTCATAGTCAAGATGGAGGTTGCTACGACTGCCCCTATCCGGTTGAGGGTCGGTCTTCCCATGATCGCATTGTAAGCGGAATTATGGTTGACGATGACCAGCCACCTTACTTTTGTGCTTCTCCTGTTTGGTGGATCTCCGACAGTGACCCACAGTGTCACGAAACCATCCGGGGTCACTCTTTCGCCGGAGAAGCCGACCAACTTGTCGGAATGGCTTTCCAGGTCTTTATTGGTGAGTCCGAGTGCATCAAAGCAACGTCGGAAGAGGATGTCTGCAGAGCTTCCTTGGTCTATAAAGACTCGTCAGATTGTCGCGTCAATGACATCCATGGAAATCACCAGGGGAGGATTTAGGGTATCGGTTGTCCTTCCGATTTCTTCTGAAGAGTAAGTGATTTCAGGAGGCCGTTTATCATGCAATGTCCTAGGCATAACTTCCACGGCAAGACATGACTGTTTGCTCCTTTTGGCTGCTTTCCGAGATGGCGGGTTACCCTCATCCAGAAGACCTCCAGAGATCATCTTGATTTCTCTTCTAACAACGCCCTCTTTGCGGTCGTCTTTTCCTTCCGTGGACTTTTCTGGGCTGTCTGCCCTATGCCTTGTCCTTCTATCGTCCCTTCGATCATTGCTTCTTCCGGTGTACTCACGGAACTTTCCCTTTTTCAGTCCTTTCTCGACAAACTCGAGGAGGTCGCGGCAATCTTCAGTGTCATGACCGTTCTGCTTGTGATACTTGCAGTAGGCATTCCGGTCACCTCTATTGTTATTCTTAATCGCCCGTGGTGCGGGGATTCTCTCCACTTGTGACACCTCATGAAGGAAGGTCGTGAGGGAGACATTCAGTGAGTTGTAATAAGATCGGCTGGATCGCTGCTCCCGCCGACTGCGGTCTTCTCGCGACAGATCCTTCTGACTAGTCTCTTTTTTGCCACAGTCAGTTTTCACTGCCGTTTGCCCTTCCTCTTGTTGTAAGTAATCATGATATCTTTCTTGAATCTCCTCCATGGTTTTGGGTGGCCTCTTGGTAAGGCTTTTAAGGAAGGGAGTATCCTCTCTAAGGCCTTTAACCAATGCCATAAGAGTTGCTTGACATTTGGGTCCTTCAATCTGAGTGCATTCAGAATTAAAGCGGTCCAAGTAGTCCCGAAGGGACTCTTCCGGCTTTTGCACGATTGAGTAGAGGTTCAGGCAGGTCTTTGGGAGCCTTCTCCGAGTGGTGAAGTGTTTTAGAAAACTCCCAGACAGGTCGGAGAAGCTCTTGACGCTTCCGGGTGCTAGAGAGTTGAACCATGTCAGCGCGTCCTTTTTAAAGGTCACGGAAAAAGCTTTGCACTTCGTAGCATCCGAGGCATTCAGTAGTACCATCCTGTTATCAAAGGCATCTAAGTGATGCTTTGGATCACTGCTTCTATCATATGGCTCCATATCCGTCAGATATTTGAACTTCTTAGGGAGTTCTTCTGAGAAGATGGCGAATGAGAAGGGATGTTTGCTGTTCTCTTTTGGTGGCGGGTTTCCCACTACCACCGAAGGCTTCCACGTGCGAGAGCGTGAGTCAGCTACCACTTCTTCGTCGTCCGAGTACGTGAGCCTATTGCGGAGTTTTTCTTTTAACTCGCGGTCACGTTTTTCAGCCTCCTCCAATAAAGCTTGCTGCTTAGCCGCCATAGCCTCCGCCCTTTTCATTGCTTCAGCAGCGACTTCCGCGTCCCGAGTTTGTCTCTCAAGGAGCTCTCTCAGGGCGGCCTCCAGCTGTTGAATGTTCTGATCTGAGGGGATTATTCCCTTCTCGGGGGTAGGCTGCGGGATGTTCTCGCTCACAATGTTGTTATTGTTGAGTTGGGTGTTCACCATCTTTGGCTCGGAAGTTCAGCTTTCGTCTCGCAACTCGATTCTAAAGTCCAGTCCCCATAGACGGCGCCAATGTTAAGCACAGATGTACCGAACAATGATCCAATGGACCTTAGTCGTGAGAGAAAGTAGACAATGAGAATGAGAGAGAGAAAGTGTTCCTTTCGAGGGGAAGCACTCAGAAGAGTCTGAGGGCTGGATCCGAAGAAGGTGATTGATATGATTAGAGAGTAGCACTAGAATCCCAAAATTAGGATTATGAGTATTCTAGGGCTAATATGGGAGGTTAGGGTTTAGAGAATGTGTACCTTGAGGGGGTGTTGCCCCCTGCTTATATAGTAGCGGGTGGTTAAGATTCGGATGGGATCTCTTCATGATCGCATCGAATCTTTCCTCTTTTAGCTCGATCTTTTATCTTTTAGCTTAATCCTTGACTTATGGACCAAGTAAGTTGATTATTGGTTTAATGAATTGGGCCTTGTTGGGCTGGTCCGTAACAGATCCTAAATACAAAAGATAGAATCCGAACTTCGAATACTTATTTAAGCGATTTAGCTAGTAAATACTGTACACCTGATTTTGAAGATGAACTTTGAGATCAAATAAAGAGAGCAAACGCCTAAAGAACATTCTCAAAAACCTCACACACATTCTGGTTTCTGGAACTCTCTCACTCTTATGAGTCACGGCCAATTCTTTTTTTAAAAAAAAGAAATAGAAAAAATTACAAGGATCAATGGTTGTAGTGGGAAAGAAATACAAAATTGATTTGTATTGGTTTAAATATAAGATAAATAAAAAAAATACAGTTTACCTTACCATACTATGTTTTCCTCAATTACATTAAAAAGTTTTATTAGATACATTTTAATTGTATAATTAATATTATATAATAAAAATAGATAGATATTACCATATTATTATCTGCAACAAATTGCATAAAATGATATCCAAAAATGCTTAATGCTAACAAAAACAATTCAGAAAGATACATAAAATAAATAAGCTCTTGGATGATTTTCAAAATAAAAAATATATATTTTTTATAATTGACAAATAACTTTTATATTTGGGAAATCACTTATGTATCTGGTCCAATTTTTTTAAGAAACATTTGGATATGTATATATAAAAAGGAACAAAATTTTTTCGCGAGAGAGAGAGTAGAGAAAGAGTAATGCCTTCGAAATTTAAGTTTTAATAATTAGTCAACATGAGTGCCGGTGTGAGAATGGTGGAGGCCTCTGAGCGCGGAATACACGGTGAGAAATCTGGCTATGCAAGTGTACAAAGGGGGAGAGAGGAGGTGAGTTTGTACCAGGTGTTCAGAGGTTTTATAAATGGGGGGAAAGAACTAATCGAAACAAGGGAAGGCAAGAAACACATATGATCTTTGTTGATAATTTACCAACAGTAGTAACAAAAAGGGAGTTGTATAAGGAGTTCGAAAAGGATGGCTATATAATGGATGTCTTTGTATCTAGGAAGAAAAGGAAGAAGACAATGAGCCTGTTTGCCTTCATTAGGTATAACTCGTATGGAGGTGCTATGAGGGCCATTGATAGACTGAATGGTACCCAATGGGGGGGGGGGAGAGAAGTTAAACTTTTTATAAACCTGTCAAAGTTTAGAAGGGAGATGAAACAGCTCAATGGTACTCATACAGTGCCGATACAGAGGAGAGTTCAGAAATGGGTGGAAGTAAAGAAGAAAATCCATGAGGTAGAGAAAAGTAAGGAGCCTGAAACGAAAAACTTGAAATTGGTGGCTAATCACAGGAAAGAAATCAAGGCTATGTGGGCAGAAGACTAAAGACAGAGACTGTAGAAAAGCTTGTTGGGTATCTGTGTTCAACCAATTGAATTCAGAAAAGTTATGGAATGATTGCTAGAGGAATGGAAGGGAACGAGAAAGAATGAATGCAGACATATTGGCCCTTATAAATGTTTAATAACATTTGACTCTCCTAAGATCAGGGATGAAGCATTCCAGAGCAAATTGCTACTAGAGACCTTTGATGAAATTAGGCTATGTTAGGAGATCTTTTGGAGCTTGTCAAGGGGTGCGTGGATTGAAATAATGGGAATGCCAGTGTGTTTGTGGTGCAAAGATAACTTTACCAAGATTGCCAAGCAATGGTGGAAGGTGATAACTTTTGATGACAGAGCAGAGCAATCAAAGTTATACAGTATTGCAAGGGTATCGTTGTATTGCTATCAGTGGGAAATAATTCAGGAGTGGATCTCAGTAAAAGCTGATGATAGATCCTTTGACGTGTTTGTAAAAAGAATTTGGATCCGATGTATACAGTGTTCAGGTCTCACCCTGACCTATCTTCAAACTCATAATTTTCAGGTTTAATGGATGAATCCATGTCGAGAGTGGAAGAAGCTCCGACGGAATTCGAAAATACTTCGGCGACAATGAAGGGCAAAGAATTGAATGGATTGAATGTGGTAACCCCCATCCCGATGCAATCAATCAATGTGAATTGGATACTGTGAGTAATTTAAAGCGGTTACGCGGATTTGTGGGCATGGAAGAAGAAGAAACAGTTTGGAGTGAGAAGTATATGTTAGACCTAATGATGGGAGGGTACACAAAGGACTACGAGATAGGTTGGTTGGGCTCGGATCCAATGACCCACGAATTTCTTATTGCCAAAAATGATAAGGATGCGGCAAAAATTGGGCCATTTAAAGATAATATTGGGCCGACTTCGGCCTAGTATGATGACTCGTGTGGCTCATGTCCCTTCCCACCCGAGTTTGGAGCTTGTACGAGTCGGGTCCATCTTCATCATGATCAAACTAGGGTTCTGAATCTGCCCTAAATCAAAAATATGCTTTCTTGTAAAGTGGTGAGTGCGGTAGAGCAACTATGTGCGAGCCCATCTTCGCTGAGCGATGAGGATTTGGCTTGCCATAGTAAAACACATAGCGACGAAGTGAGAAGACCTAAGTATAGAATTAAGGATGGTGTAAGTAGCTTCTCTATGAAGGGTGACGGCAACGGAGGGTGTGGAGACGCAAGGGGCATGCTTAGTAGCGATAAGGGAGTAGAGGTGCATAGCAAAAAAATCCCTTATCTGACAAATGTGAAGGCTGAGTTTTAAGAACAGATAAAGGGGATGAGTGTGGTACTTTTAGCTTAGCCTTTTTTTTTTTATTTTTCTAAAAAGATTTCAACCAATAATTATTTGATGTATTTCGTTGTTATTATATTCCTTTTATAATTAATAATACTCTTCTATCAGAATTTTCATCATGATAAAATATAATGCTCTTATCAATTTTTATAAATTTGTTTTGAACTTGCAATTTTTTTTTGGTGTCTACTTGCAATTTTTATTAATTAAATAACAATATTAGACAAACTAGGGGAAAAAAATATTATGTGGTAATATTAATAAATATTGATAAGAGTAGTGTATTTTGTTATTATGAAAGTACTAATAGAAGAATATTAATTATAAAAATTATAATGATGCTTGCTTCGATACGATGATTAAATAATACATACTGGTACGATAAATTAAATAAATCAATAATAAATTGTCACGTAGGATGTATAAATACGTGTCAGCATTTTATTTATTTATTTATTTTTAAAATAATTATATTACTATATATACCAAAATACCCTATAAAAAATTATTAAAAATATATTTATTCTTTTAATTATTCTAGTTAAAATACCAAATTATCCTTCTTTATTTTTTTTAATAAAAATATCAATTAAACATCCTAAAAAGATTAAAATCAAATTATATTAATCAAATAATTATATAAATAATAAAAAAACAAAACTCAAAACAAAAATAAAGAACAAGAACAATCTCTTCCTAAAACCTAACAAAGAAAATCAAATTTGTTAATTAAAAGAAAGTAGGTCAAGAAAATTGAAATTACACGAAAAGAATCTCAAGAGATGAATAATGGTATCGATTTTTAATCCTAATTTTGAGAAGACATGAAATTTAGATTCACCAATGAGAATTGAAGATTGAAATAATTGTGAGGCGCATAGTTCATCAAGGACCCTAATGTGTTAATTATTAAGGATAAAGAGGATTACATGCACAGAGGAGTGAGAGGACGAAGGTTATGCTTCTCAGTTCTCAACCATGGAAACGACATTGTGATTTTTATTATTATTGGTTACACACACAACGTGCACACGTTCTCTTTGTCAAAAACCCTTCTCCATTATTTATGTATCTACAAATGTAGATATCAGTGTTGTTGATTAAACATTGGCCATGGTGTTAGAGTGAACTTTCTACCGTGTTCCTATCACTAAATATCAATTTTATCGTCTTCTCAAAATTAGGATTAGAAATTGATACGACTCTTCCTAACTTTCTTGAATTACTTTCTTTTAATTAACAAATTTGATTTTCTTAGGTTTTAAAAAGAAGAATTAATCTTGGTGTACACCTCTTTTTGGTGTACATCTCCAACTAAGTCCTAAACGAACAGATTTTTACTACTAGAACGAACAGATTTTTTAAAGCAAATGAACAGATTTTTAACATGTTCGTGTCAACTATAAAATATGTTCGTTGTATATATAGATTTCTGTTCGTGCACGAACAGAATTTTACTATTAGAACGAACAGATTTTTAAAAGCAAACGAACATGTTTTAAAATCTGTTCATATTAACTATGAAAATATGTTCGTTGTATATATAAAAATCTGTTCGTTTGGGACTTGGTTGGAGGTGTATACCAAAAAGAGATGTACATGTAGCATTACCGTAAAAAGAAATTGTTCTTGTTCTTTATTTTTGTTTTGATTTTTGTTTTTTTATTATTTGTATGATTATTATTTGACTAATATAATTTGATTTAATCGTTTAAGATGCTTAAACGATATTTCTGTAAAAAAAATAAAAAAGGATAATTTCATATTTTAACAATAATAATTAAAAGAATAAATATATTTTTAATAATTTTTTATAGCATATTTTGGTACATATAGTATTTAATTTATCGTATTAGTACGTATTATTTAATCACTGTACCAAAGTAAGCACCACCAATTATAATATTCCTATTAATTATCGAACATATCAATTAATTATTATGTTAAAATATAATTTTCTCATTAATTAATCAATATTGTCTAATTTTACTAATTAATGAATGAAAAAGATTAGAGAACTAACATATTATAACCAATAAGGAGCCAACACATACTACGGATGATAACTCATAAATTTTGGATGATAACTTAATGTTTGATATATGAGTTATGGGTGATAACTCATATAAATTTAATTTAGATGATAATTTAATTATTTGCTCGCTAAAAGTTCCTTAACGTTGGTTCCGTAGTATTATTCTTAATTAATGGTGTTGTATTTTTTTTTTTAACAAAATGGTAAATACTAGTTGGCCACTGATATGAATATCATAATGTTCGCCTAATTATTAAACATATTGTTTTGTGAGGAAAATATGGGGATAATTAATGTTGTTTTTTTTTGGGAATTAAATTTTTTATTTATAATGGAAACTTTGGCAATAATTTAGTAAGACAATACCTTCATGTGAAGAAAAGGTCCTATAATAAACGATGAGAGCAGAGTAGTTGCACAAGAAAATGTTGTGAGAATTATAGATCTCTTCCATCTCAATAAAGGAAGCTGTAAAGAACAGAAATAGAGTTACGGAAAACATGTGCTACTATTTTGTCACCTGAGATATTTCATTCACCAAGTTGGTTACAATTACAAATACAGTTAGATATCATTTTATTTATCTATGCATTTATTTTAACAGAAATTATTTTTGTCTTTTACTGTAATTTAAACATTTTATACTATATTTTATTATTTTTTTACTCAAAATTTATCTGATACACTTTATTATTTATATGCTAGATTTTATTATTTTCGTGCTTGATATATATGTTTATTAGATCTAAAAATACATGAATAAATACATAAATACAGACATAAATTTATCCTTATAAAATATAAGTGTTATTCATCTCAATATAAAATTTATTAATTTTTTTTTTTGGTAAGGAATAAATAATTTATTTATTTATTTAAAGTTTTTAAAGCAACTCACATTAACCGAATATGCACTCATTAGCGCAGCATTGACAATAACACTCCAAAATAATGGCTTTGATCCTACCATCCATGAAAGTCCAATACACTGCACAAAAGAAAATAAAGAAATAATAGCATCTTTATAAAAATTATACACAAAAAAAAAAGGCATTTCATTCTTTTGTTTTTTTTTGGGCGTCTAAGGCATTTCATACGTTTTTTTTTTCTTATAAACCTATCTCACTTATTATTAAAGGCTTCTGGTAATTCATACCATGACCAAGGACAAGAAAAGGCTTTTCATACTAGCTACCTTAATTAAGACTAAAAAAAATTAGCTACCAAAAATATTCTTTCGGAGTTTTCATACTCGTAATTTTTGCGTTATACAATAATCTATTTATTGAAAATCACTAGAATGAAGTGAATTAATTTCTTTAAATAAAATGTAAATTAAAACAATTTTAATTTGTTAACTACATGTGTGAAGATAATGATGAGTATTGAGTAATGACCAAATATTTGAGATGCAGTCATGCTACATGTACACTTTTTTTCTCCATCCAAGTCCATTCAAGTGAACCCGAACAGAATATTACTACTAGAATGAACAAAAAATTTAAAAGCAAACGAACATGTTTAAAATATGTTCGTATCAACTATAAAACATGTTCGTTGTATATATAAATTTATGTTCATGTACGAACAAAATATTACTACCCGAACGAACAGAGAATTTAAAAACAAACGAACATGTTTTAAAACTTGTTCGTGTCAACTATAAAAACATATTCGTTATATATATAAATTTCTGTTCGTTTTTCACTTAGATGAAGTTGGATGGCAAAAAGAGGTATACACCTAAATTAATTATTTGAGATAAATATGATATAAATTTATTAAGACAAAAAAGGTGGAAATAGTCACTTCCTTAGCTTGTGCATATTGAATATGATTTAATTTCTTAACTATATGTGTGAAGATAGTGACCAATATTTGAAAGAAAAAAAAAATTGTAAAAAACTTTACGAAGACAAAATGCATGGTAATAACAAAAGTAATAAAAAAAAAATTGGCAATATCCACTTTCCTTTGTGCATATTGAATGTGATTTAATTTAGGAAATCTATATAAGCAGAAGAAGTTGAAAGTGATTATTTCATTTGTATAATACCGTAAACAGATAGGATGCCACAGTTATAAGAGCATATTTGTAGGAATAATCTCCGGATGCCAGAGGAAGATATGGTTTATTAATCTGCAATAAAATTGAAAACGAAAGTTAAATGAAATAAGAATATATATTCAAATTAGCCCTAAGGAATTTTAAAGCCAACATTTTAGTCTTTAATAAAAATTAATTATCACATTAGTCTCCAACATTAGTAAACATAAGACATTTTGATTCCTAATAAAATTAATTATCGGATTATTCTTCAACGTTAGTGGATGTCAGACACTCTAGTTCTTCATTCATCTTTTTCATTAATTATTAACTTTTGTTAAGGACCAAAATATCCACTTTAGAATTATTTGAGGACTAATTTGGGTATATATTCAAGAAATAATATATAACACAAAATGTGCAACGAAACAAGCAATAAGGGTTATTTATTTTTAACTATAATAATTCTAGATGTGTACTTATTTTGATCAACTGGATCCAATTAGGTCATTTATTTCTATACTAAATAGAAGACTAATTAGATGTCAAATAATAAATATTCACTTCATTGCTATTTTTTGTATCATTTAACACCTAAATGATTTTTTATTTACCATAGAAATAAATAATTTGGTTGGACTTAATTTGCTAAAATAAATGTATATGTAACATTAAAACAATTGATGAATGTAATAATTTTACAATAATTCTATGTTTACTCCTATTTTACCCAATTAAATCTAACCAAGTATTATTGCTCACGTGCTTTTTTTTAATTTTTTCATATTTGCGTCATCTTGTTTTTCTCTTCCTTGTTCCTTTACTTTTGCATCGGTAGGAGCGTTGTCGTCCTCGTCGTTGTCACCATCTTCTCCTTCTTCATTCTTCTTTTTTTATTTTTTCAATCTTCTCTTTTTTTTTTCTTTCTCCTCCTCCTCTTCTTTTTTACCGGGTTTTTCTTTTCTTCTTCAGTTTAACTTTCAATTAAGAAGAAGAATGATGAATGTAGTGTGTGAATTCAATTTGTTCATTTATAATCATGTTTATTCTTTTAATGGAATTTGGTTCTAAATGCAAGAGTAATCATGTTCGTTTTTTAAGAACTTTGGTTCTAAATATAAGAGTAACACTGTTTGTTTTTTAATAGACTTTAGTTCTAAATGTAAGAGTAATCTTCTTTGTCTTTAAATAGATTTTCGTTCTAAAGGATAGAGTTTAATTTTTATTTAAGAAAATGAAAAATAGTAACGATGAGAAATGTAGTGTGTGAATTCAATTTGCTAATCGTGTTCGAAATTCTATTATACTCTTGCTCGTTTTTGTAATGGACTTTGATTTTAAATGTAAGAATTTAAGTGTATTGAAATCTTGTTACGTTTCAATGCTATCTGTGAAGGATAGTGTAATTAGCTTGCTGCTGGTTCTAGAAGTTTCGGTAGTTAGTTGAAGTTAATTTATTGTTAAGTTAATTGTGATAGTTAGCACATAAAGATAGGAGTTAGTTGTAGCCTTTTTATATCTCTCTTTTAATAGTTGAACAGTAGCTGTATAAATAGTTAGCACTTCTGTGACAGTGAGATTAGATTCATTAATTCTGAAAATGAGTATGAATAAAATTCATTCTCCCAAACTCTCTCTGCCTCCTTCTTTCACATTCTCTCTGCTCCAGACCATGAATTTTAACATGGTGCGGTGAGCGTGGAGGAGCAGAGATCGAGCTTTTGCACTAACAATTTACAGTGCGAATCCAAAGAATTGATGAATCAGAGCAATGATCAGGTTGCGAAAACTTCTTCTTGACTTCTCCCCCTTCTTCGAAGACTCTTCTTCTCATCTCCAATTCTCTAGCTTCGCGTTCGAACTTATATGATAGAGTTGATGAGAGCTGCTCTATTTTCTGCTTAATTTGTCACAAAGCGGTGAAATAGAGGCTCCGATCACAAGATCAAACGCAGAAGGTCCTGAATCATTTCTTGTTTCCTTGATTCGGTTGATAGCGATTTATGACCTAGTGATTAATCCATCTTCAGAGGCAGTTCAAGCCTTCTCTGCAACAGATTTACAACATTTGGCGAGATTAATGAATCAATTGGCCAATGTTCAACATCATGTTGGACAGAATGCTAGGTCTAGCACCAATTTATTGCAGGATCTCTCAAGTTCGTTCTATTTGCATCCTAGAGAAAATCCAGATAACTCCCTCACTAGAAATCCTCTTACAACTCTGAATTACCACTCTTGGTCAAGGTCCGTGAAGATATCTCTTAGATCGAAGAATAAGTTGCGTTTTATTGATGGTTCCTTGCCTAAACCCGATAGTTCTGATAGTTCATTTGAAGCTTGGGATAGATGTAACAATTTGTATTGGCTTGGCTACATGCTTCAATTAGTAGCGAGATTTTACATAGTGCTCTGTGGTGTGACATTGCATCTGAACTATAGGAGGATTTGAAACATAGATTTTACCATGGAGATTTATTTCATATTGCTGAATTAGAAGAAGAAACCTTCCTTACAAAGCAAGGTGAGTCCTCAATTACAACATATTTCACTAAACTCAAAGGATTGTGGGAGGAATTAGATGAATTTCAGCCAATCCCTGCCTGTGATTGTGTTGGAGTGTGTTCTTGTGTGATTGGTACACTTAGAAAATATAGAGATCAAGCTCATGTTGTTCGATTATTGAGAGGTCTGAATGATGATTACTCCACTGTTAGATCTCAGATAATGCTCATAAAGCCACTTCCAAGTGTGAGTGCAGTGTTCTCGTTGTTGCTGCAACAAGAGAGACAATTGTCAAGTTCCAAATCTAGAGATAATGACAGAGGATTGGTTAATGCAACACAGTACTACGAAATTACTTCTGATGCTAAATTCAGTGATAGCAAAGGAAGAGGAAGAGGAAAAGGAATTCGAGGGAGAGGAGGAAATAATAACAGACAGCAAGTTAGAAAATGTTTTTATTGTGGAAGAATGTGACACCTTGTGGATACATGCTATCATAAGCATGGTTTTCCTCCTCACTATAAACGGAATGATCTGAAGGCTGTTAACTGCATCAGCACTGATGATGATTTGAAGAATATCAGTGACATGAACTTGGAGAATATTGGTAACTCTGAATTGTTGTTTTCCAAGAAACAGAAACAAGCATTGTTTGACTTGCTAAAGCATCATGCTGGAAAGCCAAATCAAAGCTTGAATTTGACAAATGAAGTGCAAGCCCCATCTTCAGGTATACACAAAATCCTGTCCATATATAAACAACAATTGAAGTTCACTGACTGGATTCTAGACTCAGGGGCCACAGCACATGTAGCTTGCTCCCTGAATTTTTTCAAAAATTTTAGAAAAGTGAATTCAATCACAATCAATTGCCAGATGGCTCAAGGATGCTACTGCTATCTGCGGTACAATTTTTTTTTCATAAAAGATGTCTTGTATGTACCAAGTTTTACTTTTAACTTGATTTCGATTTCTTATTTGATGATATGAAATGTGAGATTCAAGATCGGATGAATTTGAAGATGATTGGCACTGCTGAACTTGCAGCGGGTCTATATGTTTTGAAAACTTCACCCATGCATACATCACATATAAGACAGTTGCATCTCATCAAAGCTCAAGCAGCGGTACACGCAGTCATCAACAACAATAATAGGGCAGCCTTATGGCATAATAGACTAGGACACATTTCAAATAAAATGATTACAATCTTACAAAAACAGCATGATTTCATACATTTTGATGTACAAACTGCTCCATGTGACTCATGTCATTTAGCAAAACAGAAACGTTTAGTTTTTCCTCAGAGCAAAACTGTTTCTCAAGACTGCTTTGACATCATTCACATGGATATTTGGGGACCATTAGGCATTGAAACTGTTGAAGGATATAAATATTTTCTATCCATTGTTGATGATAAGAGTAGGTTTCTCTGGGCTTACTTCATGAAAAATAAATCTGAAGTGGCCTCTTTACTACCAAAATTTGTACAACTCATTGAGATCCAATTCAATAAAAAATTCAAATGTATTCATACAGATAATGGAAAAGAATTTATGCTGCATTCCTTTTTTTATTCCAAGGGAATTATTCACCAAACCAGCTGTGTGAAAACACCACAGCAAAATGGTATAGTAGAAAGGAAACATCAAGATATGCTCAACATGGCTAGAGCATTGCTTTTTCAAAGTGGTTTACCACAACACT
>JASCZI010091338.1:7004-22486 GCA_036250425.1 Stylosanthes scabra | reverse complement strand
ATATCTTGCACCATAAATAAACAAATTTTATATCGGTCTGCAGGCTGACTCTGAAGTTCACATTCACTGGAAAGGTGCTGCTGAGATTGTCCTAGCCTGCTGTACACAGTTTATTGATGCAAATGACCAGTTGGTGGACATGGACGAGGAGAAGGTTTGATAAAGCAGTTTTATATTGTGAACTATGCTTTTGATAAAGGCATTTTTCTATTATTTATTTTTGTGTAAAAGTTTTCACTTTCTTTCCGTTCTCCCAACCTGTTCTCTGTGTGTGTGTGTTTTTCTTGCTGGACTGTGTCAACCTTTTTATAAAGCGTAAACGAATGTAGTGTATGTCCTTTTTGGATGATTCAACCTTTAGTAATTCACTTGATTGATCTGAGGAAGTCCTACATAGTGAAATTTTCCTGGCTTGCAGATGACATCTTTCAAAAAAGCTATTGAAGACATGGCTGCTGAGAGTTTACGTTGTGTTGCCATTGCATATAGAACATTTGAAAAGGAGAATGTTCCAGCCAATGAAGAACAACGAGCTCACTGGTCTTTACCTGAAGATAATCTTGTTTTGTTAGCTATTGTTGGTCTGAAGGCAAGTATTTTGTCTGAATAAATGTCTATCATTGTCATTGATATTTTTTTCATGTATTAATTTTTTCTTGTGCTTTTGTTTTTGTTTTTTAAATTGACTGTGTTTTGCACTCATTTCTAGTTGCCAATCTCACTTGTTGCTTAATTGCAAGTGGTTGGGACCTTGGGACACTGCAGGAAATTATAGTTTGTTTTGTCCATGTCAACCAATGTCTTGTAAGAGGGTTGTGTGCATTCGGATTTAACAAGAAAATCATTGATTTACTCTACTTATGAAAGCATTTGGCTCTAAAATATGCTCACTGGTTAAATATCTTATTTTAAAAATATCTTTTATATTTGAAATGCAGGATCCTTGTCGACCTGGAGTGAAAGATTCAGTGGAGCTTTGCCAAAAAGCGGGGGTTAAGGTACTTATTTTCTGTCATCCTAATTCAATTATAACGTCGTTAAATTATCATGTCCATTATAACGTCGTTAAATTACATAAAAGAGAATGTCTGCCAAGGAATGTCTGCCAAAGAATGTCGTTAAATTATCATGTCCATCCCTGGTGACCATGTTTGCAGTTGTAAAATGTGCAACAAGACTTTAATAATAATAATAATGATGATGATGATGAGAAATTTAATCCAGCTACTTTCATCATCAATGGCTTCACCTGGTTATAAGTGACGCCAAAGAAGCACTGACTCAATTTTTAAATACAATGGTTCTTTTCATATCCAGTTTCTACTTTCTATATATAATCTTTTTTTCCCCTTCCTTTTTTGTTTTCGTTTTTATTAATTCTAGGTAAAAATGGTCACTGGTGACAATGTCAAAACTGCAAAAGCAATTGCTGTTGAGTGTGGAATACTTAATTCCATTGCTGAAGCTACAGAGCCTACCATCATTGAAGGGAAAACTTTTCGTGCCTTGACAGATGCACAGAGGGATGAAATTGCTGAAGCAATATCAGTAAGAATCCAACTTCAACAACAATATTTTCATGCTCTTAGAATGACATTTGTCCTGAATGATATTCATTGGCAATACAATTACTAGGTTATGGGACGGTCATCTCCTAATGACAAGTTATTGCTTGTGCAAGCATTGAGGAGGACGGGACATGTTGTGGCTGTAACTGGGGATGGAACTAATGATGCTCCTGCACTGCATGAGGTTTGGATACTACTACTACTTTCATGTGCTAGTGGTTGTGTTGTTTTCTCAAAATATAAGTACCACATAACAATCTTTAATGATGTCAATATTTGTAATTTATACTAAATACCACGAGAGTTTGATTTACCCTGCTATACCTGTATTGTTTTCCTGTTTCTGTAATCATGTTATGACAAGTCCTTTTTTTTATTTTTTATCAATGATTATGTTTTCATTATGTCATGCTTTTTTATTTTTGAAGTTTGAATGTACTATCTCTTGATCATAGGAACTTTTGTCCTAATGAAGTGAACTAATTTTTTTTTTAATTGGTTTCTGTACTCTCTGAATATAGGCTGATATAGGTCTTGCAATGGGTATTCAAGGAACAGAAGTTGCAAAAGAGAGCTCTGATATTATTATTTTGGATGACAATTTTGCTTCAGTTGTGAAGGTTAGACCTATTTCTTCTCAATTTAGGAGATCTAGTTTTTTCTGAAATTATCTTGAATGATGTATCCTTATGTTAAATATTCACATCTTAAAAAATTTATTTCTGGCATTACTCGATGGGTATTTAGGTAGTCATAATACATAGGCCAATTATAGGTTTGTATATAATTGAGGTGCACCATTTTTTGCTGGCTTTTGTATATTGTGTTTTGCAAGCTGAAAGTGAAATTATTTTGAGCATAACTTGTATTCTTCCAAAATCTCTGTGCTTTGTAGGTTGTGAGATGGGGACGTTCTGTATATGCAAATATTCAGAAATTTATCCAGTTTCAGCTTACAGTAAATGTAGCTGCTCTTGTTATAAATGTTGTTGCTGCTGTTTCCTCTGGTGATGTCCCACTAAATGCAGTGCAGGTCTGCTGTCTCTCTGTCTTGTGCTCTCTGGCTTGACCGTGAATTTATGTTTCAGCTGATATCCTTATGCATCTCTGTTGCTCTTTTACAGCTTTTGTGGGTAAATCTTATTATGGATACTTTGGGAGCACTAGCATTGGCAACTGAACCACCAACTGATCACCTTATGGATCGGCCTCCTGTTGGCCGAAGGTTGGAACTTTATTTTCCCTGATTTTTCCCTGATTGTGCCTTTTTCTCTGGATCATGACATTTTCTTGCTATGGGTGCATTTTGTTTGCCTTTTCATTTTCAGTTTTTCTGTTTTAGAATTTTGTGAAGAAAAAAAAAGACAATAGGAGGTGAAAACAAAAACATAATTTTATTGTTCTCATTGTTTTCTTTTTTTTCTTCACAAAATTCTAATAACAGAAAACACTGAAAGTAAAAACAGAAAATGCAAATTAAAGGCACTCTATGTTTTTCTAGTGTTAAAAAGCTTGAATAATTGGAGTGTCATCAAAATTCTGTTTGTTATAGATTGCATTTTTCGACTAATCCACCAGAGTGAAGAAAGAAATTTAATTTGAACTGTGAATAGTCAAAGCTCGATTACTAAAGCAAAAGGTTTTGGTTCTTTCAACAGAAGAAAGAAATTTAAAGTGCAACGGATAATATACAAGATTAGAGATGAATGTCCTTGGAGAGTATAAGAACACCAAAGATTTTACGGATTGAAAAACTCACATATCCCTCAATCGAAAATAAATTTTTTTTTGCCAAGAGTCCTAAACCTTATATTGAAGGCTGCATTTACTATTATGTATTTACTTATTGTATTATCGATAATGGTCCTATTTCGATTTCAGCTTTATTACCTTAGCTATTATGTATTGCCTATGTGCTTGGATTTTTTTTTTTTTTTTTTGACATGCAGTTTTGTCTTTTATCCTTTTCAGAGAACCCCTCATAACAAATATTATGTGGAGAAATTTGCTGATACAGGTGAGTTTTGTTTTTTCAGTTCTCGGTTAAACCATTTGTCATTGTAGTTGGTAAGGATTATAGATTACTTATCTTTGGTTTACAATGTCTTGCTTTTCAATTACTGTTGTTATGCTATACTCCTCTTGTCTGTAAACTGAATTGCCAATTATGATTTGAACTGTTCAGGCAATGTACCAAGTGTCTGTGTTGCTTGTTCTGAATTTCCGAGGTAGGAGCATACTGGGTCTGACACATGACGAAAATAACCATGCAATTAAAGTGAAAAACACACTGATCTTCAATGCATTTGTTCTGTCTCAAGTAAGTTGCCCTCTTTAGCCATTGATGAGAAATGATAGATGTTTCAGCTTTAGTGCTAGGAGCCTAGTATTGTAAATTTGCATTTTAAATGGTAAATTTCTGTGATGGAAGAATTAGCAATATTAGTTTTCCCTTTTCTTCGTGTGCATGTCTGGTCTATTGTGATGTAATTTTGATTGCTAATTTCCAATAACCCTGTTGCAATTTTTCTGAGATGTCTTGCTACTTCCTCTTATTTACATTGCTACTAAATCCTTGTGATGTGTGAGTGGTGTGCAATGCATGGCCAGTTCATGTGCCATGTATTCGTTGTCATGTTGGTGGCTTTGCTGTAATGTGCTCATCTTATTTCAATTCTAAAAATTTCTTTTAAAACTGCAGATCTTTAATGAATTCAATGCGCGAAAGCCAGATGAGTTCAACATATTCAGTGGAGTCACGAAAAACTACCTTTTCATGGGTATAGTGGGACTAACTGTTGTGCTTCAGGTTCGGCTTATTTTAACACACCTGGTTATTTGTCTCTCCTGTAAAATATTTTCAATGTCGCCCTAAAATTGCTACTGTTTTTCAGGTTATCATCATCGAATTCCTCGGCAAGTTCACTTCAACAGTCAGGCTTAATTGGAAGCAGTGGCTCATCTCTGTTATCATTGGGTTCATAAGGTCAGTTAATCATTTGTACCAGAACTGCGAGAGTATCTTTCTCTCTGCTTGTAGTTTTGCTTCCTTAATGGATTTGTCCCTAATTGTAACAAGAAATTGCCCGAACCCTATGCTGATTCTCTTTCTTCCCACATTTTCAGTTGGCCTCTTGCTGTCGTTGGGAAATTGATACCAGTTCCAGATACTCCCATCAACAACGTATTTTCAAGATTTCGCGGTCAAAGAAGGAAGGAGCCTGAGGCCTCACAATAGCAACCTATAGGCGTGCTGCTTTAAAGACGGATCGTTTTCTTATTAGACGACGTACATGCTTGGTATTTTAAGGGGGAAAAATAGCATACTGTTTGGCCAATGATGCTTCTTTTTCTTACTGATCTTAGATTTGTTTTTGCGTGTTAAATTTCGATACAAACATGGAGTTGCTTTAGATATATAGGCTCTAACAAAGTATACGGAATTTCAGCTAATCTTGGTTTTTTACTGACTATGTCGGTTTGACAAATATAATTGATTGATTGATGAATTACACATATAAGGATTGTAACATCCTTTTTTACTTCTATGAAAATATGGATGATACTTTCGAGTTCTCATTTAGCCGTTTGTCCTCTCTTCTCTTTTTCTTTTTTTTTTTTTGTTTTGGTTAGCTTTCTTTCTTTTTTCTTTTTTTTTCTTTTCGTATTCTTGACTTGCCGTTTTTCTTTATTTTCGTATTAAAGATGTTGCATTTAGGCCGGGAAAAAAAGGAATGGCCTAAATGCACGAGTTTAGTGCTTTCAGTATCTTGTATCGTTGTTGGGTTCACAAGTATGGCCCTAGTTGACATTATAACTGGCGAAATTATCGGCTAGATTAATTAATAATTTAATATATGCGTTACAATTTTTCACTCTAGATCCAAAAGAGACGAGTACCACTACTGTTACTACGTTTGATATATATATATATATATGCAAAACTTGATTCTGAATTATGTATTGCCTTAACGTAAAATCACCAATTTTGTTTACCATTGTAATCCGGTCCCCATTGCCCATTGGCATGTTGTATGGGATCATTTAGAAATGAATTATTTCTTGTGCCTGAAGAAAACTGAATTAGCTAGCTTGGTTCAACGTCTCATTACTTTTAGTTTATATACTGGACTCCGGTGTGATATAAATAGTTTCAAATATGGGCAGGTTTTCAAATATAAATAGTTTGGTACTTCGATAAATTAACATACTTGAATGCAAGTTGCGTCTTGTATCTAATTTAAGGTCTATTTGAGAGGATAGTTTATAAATAACTCTTGTGAATATGAAAGACAGATATCAAGAGATGGCCCATGATGAACAACAGAAATATAAGAGGGAAAGGGAGTTAAGGGAGCAGCTTCAACACTAATTTAACAGAAGCATGAGTAAACAAAATGAGTCTTGTGGGATATGTAAGGAGACATGTAATCAGAGGCTGAAGCTAATGGACTTTCTCTCTCATTAGGAACAAGTATCTGATTTTTTCCTGAGGCTATTCTCATCCCCGCAACATTGGTGTAGAATAGGTCAAGAATGGAGGGCACATAGATGTCACTCTCAGAACATACATAGAAATCAATTACCTTCTTCAGTTCAGAGCTTCTGGATCCAAGTAATTTTCCCTTCCCTCTTTTTGATATCAAGCTCTCCTAATGCACCACAACATATGCAAAACTTCATTTACCAATTAATGTTGAAGAAACAATGTTTGTTACAATATAATCACAAACATGACCTTACCTGAGTCCATGTTTTTGGGAAGACATGTCTGAAAGCATCCAAATTAGGACTCCATTTTGTTTGAGTAACATAAACTATAGTCTTCTCACCAAATCCAATCTTTTTGAGAAACTCTGCTATCTCCTTTGCTTGGTAAAATACCCTTTTCCCAGCATAATCTCTCTTGGGACACTTGTTTCTTAACAACTCAGCTCTCAAATCCACTGCAATGAATTGGCTACTATTTAAGTTATGACTCAAAGTTCTTAACCTCTGAACCACAGAGTCTACGACTTCTTGTATCTCCGACCGAAGCTTAAGAGTTCCAAACATTGCATTACATGCAAATGAGTCCATGCTATTGTTCTTATTTCCTGTTGTGATTGTTGTAGTAACTGATGATGATGAGGGAAAGTATGACTCAATCTTTAGTATTCTTTTTGCTTTGTATATTGGCAGAACTTTCTTCACAATATAGTCTTGAGTGACCCTATTAGGGACCTTCACTGTTGGTGGTGGGTTTCCTTTTGTTAAGTGTGTTGGTTGTGTCTTTGTTACTCTTACCACTTCATTCAGCTTTTTTAGAATGTGCTGAACATCATAAATGTCTCCTAAGTTTCTGCAATAAAAACCGAAACTTCTCATAATCATATATGGAATCGAGATGGGAGGCTCATTTCTGAGTAAGGAACATAAATTCTTATTCATCTGTTCTCTAATTAACTTGTAATCAGTAAATATTTTGCACTTATAAATTATATAATTTACTATTCATTTATTATATATTTTACATCCATATTTATTATATTTTGCATACATAATTTTCAAATATTATATGCATGTTATAACATTTTACACTAATATTTTTAGACTTACTATATATAAATACATTGTTGGTTATGTTCGTTGGTTACATTAAATTAAATTTGATTGTGATAAATTTGATGGTGATGGAGAATTTCTCACCATTACATATCACATTTATGTGTCTATTTTAACATCACACCAATGGATATAATGACAAAAGTTAGGAAATAAATGGACTCTCGAAACCAATTTTAACTTTTAAGTTCTAAGATGGAGATACATGAACTCAATGTAAATTGTTTAAAGTAGAGATATATGTAAAGAAGACGCACATGGTAGGTCCATTATTGGAAGCCTTGATCTCAGGAAGAACAAGAGTGGCTCCTAGGTATCCAGCTACCACCACTGCATCTGCAATCTGCGCATAGAAAAGGGAAGAACTGAAAATCTTATAAGCTATCAAGTGCTAACGCACAATTACAAAACCTTTTCTTTTTAAATTTTATATTCTCTCGTTTTTAAGTATGCATGGTGAATGCTAAGTAAAAAAGTGAATATCAGTTGCTAAGAGTGAAATTAAAGTTTTACTAAGGAGATGGCGTGGAAGAAAGTAGAAAGAAACCTGAGAGATATGATAGTGAGGGCCATTTGTTAATGAGAATGTGATGAAACCTTTAGAAGACTCTTTTGCTTCTTCTACTGAATGCATCCAGGTGCAGAGTAACAAATTATAAGTGTATATGTGGACTATATAGCATTCAATTCCATAATAATTATGATGATGATGATAGAGATATATATAGAGGAAATATATAACGTACAGATTGGAGGAGGATTATTGTTCCAACATGGTTTGAGTTGTTCACCATTTTGCTTCTGAAGCCTTTCAACTATGTACGGAATTGTGGCTAGGCTTTCTACTCTATCATCTTCCACCTTCACATTAATTAATTGTTTAGTGCATTAAACTCTGTATATTTTGTTATGGACATTTCTGTAATAAAACCACTTACCTTACCGCAATACCGCCCATACCATAAGCCTCTTTATAATTCAAATTACATGAAATTATATCTTTATATTTGAATCATATTTTCATATCTAAAAAAATTCTTATCCTTTAAGAGGCAAAGAATATAAATAAAGGACCTATTAGCTCTCGCAGATATTGTTCTCGTACTTATACACATTCATAGTATCATAATTTCATTTCAAAAACTTTTTTTACTAGAATGTTGGAGTGTTTTTTACAAGTATTCCCACCTCATGGAGATGCCAATACAAAACATGTAATTATAGATATACATGTATAAAATTATATAGATACCAAATTAAAGAGTATAATTTTGCGTTGTTGTATCACTAGCGTTATTATCATACATAAATTAACAGGAAGTTTCATTATTCAATTTCAAAGTACCAAATTAAACTCTCCCACATTGTTACATTTATATTTGAATCAAGAAAGTTAGAGAACAAGCTAACATGGATAAATTAAACTTACATGAATGGAATAATCAAAATGATCTTTCTTGATCATATTACCCAGCATTATGAACATAGAGAGGGTGAGAAGTCCAGCAAATGCTTGTCTCAACTCCATTAGTAACATCTTTCTCATCACTCACAAACCTTCATATATTCTTGCAACAATAATATATATAAGTCTCTCTCCCTCTCCCTCTATTATTTTAGCTTCCTCAAAACTACACTGATACACTACTAAAGGGACCTGATCTGTGCCGACTCATGAGAAAGAAAACACATGAAAAACCTAATGATCAAACAATGCAAACAGATAATGAAGAAGAAAATGACAACTTGATTCACTCACTTAGAGGGAAACAAAGGTCATTTCTTTTGGCACAAGAAATTAAATAATTGTCATAACTCATGAGCCTTGGATTTTAGTTCGTTTCAAATTCATTCACCTTAATTTATTTACACAAATAATCAATAATATGACGCCGGTTTCATGCACCTGTGTAAGTGACACCTTAGTGCACTTCTAGTTTGGTGTGAGTTACACACGCATTTCATTTCGTCCTCCTTTGCTTCCAAGGACAAAAATAAAGCTAAAGGAAAGTAGAAAAATATACATGGCTTTTTTCTATGTTTTGAAATGGATAAAATTGAAGTACACACCAAAATTTATAAACATTAAAGTACATCTCAAATATTGTTTTTGATGGACAAAAATATACCCTAATAAGTTTTACAAATTCACTAAAGGTATGATATTTTTGTTCTATAAAAAATAATTTTTAGATGTACTTTGATATTTATGATTTTTTTGTATTTTTATTTATTCTGATCTAAATTCTTTTATACATATTTTTGGTCCATCTACTCCGATAATTTAAAATAATAAAAAACATAAAAATAATAATTTTTTTAATAAATTCTAATACATAGAACTAGATACTAATTAGTGTTGGCAGATAGCGGTGGTTGTTTAGTAATGATTTTGTTAAACCGCCGCTAAACGACGATTGACGGTGATTTTTGTGGCCGTTATTATAATGTGCTGATAAGTTTTTAGATTTTGTGGCATTTTGTTTTTAAATGCCACAAAATAGGTACATTGATCTTAGTTGTTTTGAGAATTAAGCAGCAATCGATATTGCAACCCCGCGAAATATAAATTTTGTGGGAATTTAGCAGCATTTTAACTGCGAAATGAAAATTTTTTTGAAAAATAAAAACAAGCTTTTCTATATATTTATACATCCTAATAACTTATTTTTTTAATACGTATGAAAACAATATATTTTTCAACACTTTTAATATATTTTATGGTAAAATCTAATTAAAAAAATAGCATATCTTTTGAATTTTTGTGCAATTTTTCAAGATAAATTTGGTTCAAAAATATATTCTTTAAAATATATTAAAGAAACATAAATAAATATATAAAATCATGTTAAATATTATTATTTCTTATCACTCAAATTTAATTAATTAAAAAATTATGACATTAATTTTTAGAGTTAAGAAATTATTCTTATAAATAATAAAAAAATATAAATCACAACTTAATTAGATCTTTTATTGAAAATATCAATAATTAAAATTTGCACCATTCAAAATAATGCACAACTTGCATATTATAGAGATTTCTATGTATATAATTAATTGTATTATATGTATTAAATGTTGGGTTGGTTTGGTGTAAGTCACGCTGAAACAAAGGAGCTTGGGTCTCTTTGTCCCGAGTTCGAATGTCTCTCAGGTAATTTTCGAAATTAATTACAAAATGAGGAAGCCCCTAGTGTAATGCAGTACTATAGTAGGTACACCCTGGAGGAGTGCAGTACATGAGTTAATAAAAAACTAGCATGTTTGCAACAAGTGTCATTTTGCGGCGGTTGATTTTAAATCGCCGCTAAAAATGATTATTTGATTCATCATAAATCACGGCAAATAAAAAATATTTCATGACGGTTATGAAAAACAGCCGCTATCTAGCATGAAAATCGCTGCTATTTAACGAAATTTTTCGTACAGTAATATATTATATGATGAAAACTCATATGTAATTAACTTTATATAAAGTTAATATTTTAAAATTATTATGTGATAATCTAGTTAAATATGTTAAATTATCTGATAATTTTAATTAATAAATAATTTTACATGAAATCGAATGCATGTAAGTATTTATTTTATTATAATTTTAAAGAAAGAAAAAATGACGATTGTCCTATTTTTTGTTAATATGATTCAAAATATAACTTTTTATTTTGTTATTTTTATTATTTTTATTATTAAAATGTAAAATATATAAAAAATTAAATAATAATAATATAATTTTTTTAAAATTAAATTTCAACAGCCAACATGTCTCTCTCACTTTAGCTAGCTAGTGAATTGCCTGTTTGACGGATCCAATTTGGTGGCAATAACTTTCTTATTGTACGGCTTAGTATCATATCTACTTCCATTAATTAAGGGATATTAAGAGCACGAACAATAACTATGGTTCTAAATTCTAATAGCCATCAAACCGCCATCGTTGATATTTAATAGTGGTTATAGTAAACTTTGTTTAATTCAATGATATCTCTTAGGCCTTAGCCATCCACTACGGAGTACTGACATAACACAACTAAAATAAGATTATTTGGGGTCTTCAAAATTAAAGCATTAAGTCATACATCAAGAATTATATTTACAATTAAAATTATCCATTATATATTTATATATGAATATATATATAATTTTATATTTTCAATATATATTTTATATTTTAATATATATTATATATCAGTAATCAATTTTAATGTGCAAATTAATAAGTATTTAACTTAAAATCAACTTTATACAAATTTTTCAGCTAATTTAATTATGTTCAACTAAGAACTCTTCACTATAATATAAGAATAGTTTCCTTATCTTTCAGGAATAATTTAGAAAGTTATAGCATTAAAATTATTTTATTTAATTTAATATTTCTAAGTTTATATATATAATATTTAAAATTATTTATTTATTTCAACGATAATTAAGAAACATGAAACAAGAAAAGAGGCACATTAAAAAAGCCAAAAAAAAAATGAATACCTAACTATATGATTACCTTTTTCTTTTCCTTTTTGAAATTACATTAGTTCCTTTCATAATCAACAAAGAAATTCACAAAATGACTAAATTTCTTGGTTGTTAATGAAGATGGCTATGTTTAATAGGTACAAAGTTAATTAATTTTTTTTAATATATAATTTTGTCAATATTTTTAATTTTTGTTGGTACAAATAATTGTTGTTTTCTATATTATTGAAGCATTAATAAGTCATATATATGAAATAATAATTTAGAGGAAATGCTAAATAATCATATTCTAAAATCACCTTATCTAATTTAATATATTATAGATTTAATATTTGTAATTATATATTTATATTATATAATATTATATATTTATTCTAATAGTAATTAATTAGAATAAATAAAAATTAAAATAAATAAGTTATGATTATTTATAACTACTTAATTATTATTATCGAATATTTTTCATAATTTAGTGTTCCACTATTATTAATTATTACCTGCTGTAGACGCCACTTGTAATAGACTAAAAATGAGTAACGTAATAACAGTTGTCTTATTCGGAATTTAATTGAATAGCACTAAAATTCATTATTTGGTGAATTTTTCTCTCCTTTCGTACGGAAAGGGGTTCGTATTCGCTGTTCTAGATGAAAAGAATAGTATCATTTGACTATGGAGAAGGACCACTATGTATTAAACATTTTTAAAGGATTGGTTAAATTAGTTCATTTTTAAATTTTATTGTATCAAAATAAAAAAACCACAATATTATACAACAAAATTTATTACTTTTAATCAATATTTGGTTAATATTCTAAATATTAAGTAATAAATTTTAAAAAATAAACTTTAGTCTCTTAAATTCTAATAATACAAGAATAAAATCATGGTTAAGTGTTAATTGACTAATATTAAAAAAAAGTCTTAGCCTCTAATATTTCTTATTAAAATATTTTAAAATTTAAAATAAAAAATAAGTATTTTATAGAGACTAAAAAATATTTAAACCTTTTTTATTATAACATCTTGTTGGGAAAATTCAGGTTCAAACCAGAACCACAGCGGAAGCACCAAAATAATTTTCTCACAACCTGTGCAATTAAATAGGTAACACCAAAGATACTCCAAGCAATAGATAATATGCAGAAATTAAGAACAGGAGACACAAGCAATTTTTATCGTGGAAAAACCCCCAAAAGAGGGACAAAAAACCCACGGGACCTAGTCCAGTAAAATCTTCCACTATCAATAATAATGGATACACAATCAATCCTCCTAGTAGCACTAGGGTATCTCAACAATCAACAAAATACATCATCACAACGGATGGAATCAACATAAACACTCTACAAAGTGGGTATCTCAAATCAGACATAAGAGAAGGTAATAATACTAGTAAGTTATATCCTAATGATCAGCACTACACCAGGAATAACATACTGAAATCTCATAAAAAAGGAGCAAGTTTACCAAATCAAGATGTGCACATTGAAACTGCCCTTTTCACCCAAATTCTTCTTCTCTTCGGCGCCGTTCTCCACAGCAAGCCACTGTCTTCGTTTCTCTCTTTTCTTTTTTTTTAAAAAGAATCCCTAATTCCTTTCCTTCATTTTTATTATACTATTATTGTATTATTATTATTAGTATTTGCCTTGGGCCAAGTTGTGTGGGCCACTTTAATTGGGAAGCCCACCAACAAATCTCCCCCTCACCAATTCAAATGGGGTTAGGCCGTTCTACTAAGCCTGTCTTCGCTCTGCATGAATCAAACTTCACTGCAGGTAAACTCTTAGTCATCATATCTGAACCATTATCGTTAGTATGGATCTTCTCAAGTGCATACTCCTTCATCTCTAGTGCCTGACGTATCCAATGATACCTCATCTCTATGTGCTTTGATCTGGAATGAAACGTCGGATTCTTGCTGAGATGGATAGCACTCTGACTGTCACAAAATAGCACAAACTTCTCTTGATTGATGCCCAACTCCCGTAGAAATTTCTTCATCCACAAGAGTTCCTTAGAAACTTCAACAGCAGCAATGTATTTAGCCTCTGTTGTAGACAAGGCAACACATTTCTGAAGTCGGGATTGCCAAGACAAAGCTCCCCCTGCATAAGTCATCATATAACCAGAGTAGACTTCCTTGAATCAAGATCCCCAGCCAAATCTGCATATGTGTAACCATCCAACACAAGTTGACCACTCCCAAAGCATAAACATACTTTAGAAGTACCATTAAGGTATCTGAGAATCGACTTCACTGCTTGCCAGTGATCTTTACCAGGATTAGAGAGATAACGACTGACAACTCCAACTGCGTGAGCAATATTCGGCCTGGTGCAAACCATAGCATACATCAAACTGCCAACCGCAGATGCATATGGAATCTTCTTCATTTCTTCTTTTTCTTTCTCACTTGCACGACATTGCTTTGAGCTCAGCTTAAAATGACTAGCAAGTGGAGTACTGATCGGTTTGGAATTACTCATACTAAACCTCTCTAAAACCTTCTCAATATACTTCTGCTGTGACAACCACAGTTTCCCATTCTTCCTGTCACGAGTAATCCTCATGCCAAGGATCTTCTTTGCAGGACCTAAATCCTTCATAGCAAAGGATTTGCTCAAGTCTTTCTTAAGACTTTCAATCTTCTTTGTGTCATGACCAACAATCAACATGTCATCAACATAAAGTAAGAGAAATATAAAATCACCATCAGAGAACTTCTTGACATAAACACAGTGATCAGAAGAGGTCTTACTATACCCATGATGATCCATAAAGGAGTCAAACTTCGTGTACCACTGTCTTGGAGCTTGCTTTAACCCGTATAAGCTTTTCTTCAACTTGCAAACAAGCTGCTCCTTTCCTTTAACCGCGAAACCCTCTGATTGCTCCATGTAAATTTCTTTGTCTATGTCACCATGAAGAAATGCAGTCTTCACATCAAGCTGCTCAACCTCCAAATTTAAGCTAGCTGCTAACCCAAACACAACTCGAATTGAGGACATCTTCACCACTGGTGAGAAAATCTCTTCAAAGTCAATACCTTTCTTCTGTTCAAAGCCTTTCACAACTAATCGAGCTTTGTACCTTGGCTGTGAGACATTCTCATCTACTTTCAGCTTGAACACCCATTTATTATTGAAAACTTTCTTGCCCTTTGGCAACTTCACCAACTCATAGGTGTGATTCTCATGCAAGGATTTCATTTCATCTTGCATGGCCTTCAACCAATCTTCCTTATGCTCATCAAGCATAGCTTCTTGGTAACTCTCTGGCTCATCTGTCTCAGTGTTCATCACATACTCATGAGGAGAGTATCTCTGAGAAGGATTACGCTCTCTAGTAGATCTTCTCAATTGAGGCTCAATTGGTGGTTCTTCCACATCTGGTGGAACTTCTACATCTGGAACCTTAGGTTGAGGTGTAGGATCATCACCATCATTATCAACTTGTACATTTCCCCCATCAACAGGAAGAGGACTAGTGGAAGAACTAGGCTCATCATCAACACAACGTCTAACAGTTGTTGTTGGCTTATCTGTCTTCTTAAAATCTTCAATAGTTTGGTCTTCAAGAAAAATCACATCTCGACTTCTAATGATCTTCTTGCTCTTAGGATCCCATAACCTGTAACCAAAGTCTTCGTGACCATAACCCATGAAGATACACTGCCTTGACTTCCCATCAAGTTTGGTTCTTTCATCTCTTGGAATGTGAACAAAAGCTCTGCAGCCGAATACTCTCAAGTGACTGTAAGAAACATCTTTCCCTCTCCAGACTTTCTCTGGAACATCACAACCTAGTGGAACTGAGGGATAAAGGTTA
>JASCZI010091336.1:12531-23293 GCA_036250425.1 Stylosanthes scabra | reverse complement strand
GGTGAAGGTAGGATATAAGCTTTGGCTAAGTGAGCTTGTAAGATGGATCCTTGATCAATGGAGGACACCTAGCACTCTTTAATTTCTTCACTCAACCAACGTTTCCTGAAAACTCACACTTCCGAAAAAGATGCAATGCATCTGTAAATGGATGAGGATGTATGTATTTGCTTATTTGGTAGCTTAAGATTCTTGCTACTTTTGGGTGACAAGGAAATTATTACCTTCCTTTTATTCTTTCTTTTCTTTTTCTGTTTTTCTATTTTTTTGTTTTTCTTTCCTTTTTCTTTTCTTTTTCCTTTTCTTACTTTCCTTTCCCGTCACCCGTTTTCCATTACAGCTTGTACAAACACATACACCTAATTAATTGTTTCCTTACATGCATGAACTTCCCCAAATGCCTTAAGATATCTCTAATTTTTCGCAAAAACCCGTTTTTACCCTTTTTCGAATGTTCAACACTTCAATCTCTCTTTTCTTTCTTCTCTTGCGAAGTGACTCACCGCTAAATCCTCAATTAATCAAAGATCCATAGGGATAATCATGGTTTTTCACTTATTTGGCTTGTAATAAGCTAATTAGACAAGAAAAGGGATTAAAGGCTCAAAATTGGTTCACAAAGGTAATGATTAAGGGTTAGGCCATTTGGTAAGTGAGCTATCATGAAATAAAAGCCTCAATCATACGGATACATAATAGACATACAATGATGGACAAATAAAATCAATTAATCTACAAATTACAATCATAGAAAAGGAGTAAACATACAAGAAGGAAATTGGTGGTTATTTAAAGATGAGGAACATGCAAGCTTCAATGAAAATTTTCAAAAGATAATAATGGGGGTTCCAAAAAGATGAGAGGGTGCAAATAGCTAGAAGACAGGTTTTAAGATAAAAACAAACATCCATAATATATAATATCCGACTGAGTGTGCTTATGGCAAAATGGAAAAACAAAATCAATTTTGTTTTCCGAAGCACATCAATCTCAGCAAAAGTCAGTTAAACTACCAAGTATTTCATCAATTCAAGAAACTACAACTATTAAAGCAATAAAATAGTTCAACTAAAATTAAACATAACCAAATTGTTTATCGTGCCATGGAGCACTAAAAGTCTTGGCTCTCGCTATCATCAAAAGAAGAACTGAATCCCAGCCCAGAGAAGTTTGTCTGCGGAAAGGCTCGGCGAATCATGGCCTGAGTCCTCGCTATCTGGCGATCCTGTCGATCGAATCGCCTCATGATATCATGCATGGTTGGCTCGAGCGAGTACTGGGCCGGAGCAGAAGTGGTAGCTGCAGCGGATGTCTTTGGCTGGGGAAGCTGATCAGCTGGATGGTCCTGCGAGGGAGGATGCCTACGCTGTCTAGCTGGAGCTCTGGCTCTTTCTCCCCTCCAATCCCCGTAGGGTACATATGTATCCAGTGGTCGGATGACGTAGAACTTGTCATCAGGGAACTCTGGTACCTCATGGCGGTTGGTCACCCGCATAATGAACACCGAGAATGGTAGGAGGTGGTTAGGATGCTTGGTTGGTCGGACCAGGAGAATATCCCTCATGAGGCGGGGCAGGTTCACATCTCCCTCGGTCATCAGCACATAGATCAGAAAGGCGTGCTTCAGGTCAAACTTGGTCCCATGAGTTTTGGGATCTATGTTGGCCATAATGATCTTGTGTCATGCAGTAGCTTGTGCGTTCAGCACCGAATTGTTGATTTTATTCGGGATGATGTTGATAGCAGGATTATCGGCCCAATTAGTCTCTAGTCGGCCAATTTCAGCATAGATTGCATCCATATTTACATCTTCGCCTCTCCCATAAGATTTGGCGAGTGCTATAAAAGCGTCATCCATATCGGCGTCTGGTGCATCACCGGGTATGCCTAAGTAGCCACGGATGTGAGTATCGGTGAAGTGGATCTTCTTTCCTCTCAGATAGACGTGGTTTTGTGTGGCTGAGGAGAAGTTAGCGCAAAATTCGCGCACTATAGACAGGTTAATGCGGACCAAGTCGTCATACATGAACCTCCACCCGAGCCCCTGTATGCGATTACAGAAGGCTAGTCTTCGTCCCCGGTTATGCGGACAAACCACTCATGAACAATTCCTCGGTTCTCCATACCATTCCACCGGTCAAAATGTAGCGGCTGATCGAACCGTTCATTAGGGAAGGCATCTTGTCTCCCTCGGTTCGAGTTCCTAGAGGTTCAGACCCTTGAGGAAGTGGCCTCATCAGTGGCAGCTTGCCTTCTTCGCGACATCTGAAAATATTGACAAGAAAAATTCAATACTTTACCAACAATAACCACAGTGAGGGAACCAACACAACCAGTGTTTCAAAGGTTTGGTGATTAATGCATGAACACCACCCACATAGAATCCATGCACTTTTTTCACCCAATTAATGGAGCAAAATACTAATTGGTATTTGACAAGATATTACAACATTTTGATGTTAACTTGATGGTTTAAGGGGCGAGTAATCAAGGTTTTAAAAATAAATTTTTGATCCTTAAATAGTAAGAAAGTATTGCTCTAAAGCAATAGGATCATATGTGCAAAGCTTGGACCAAAATTTAATTAAAAACCTCATTGAAGAATTTCATCGAACACTTGGCATGCATAATTTGAAAAACAAGGTTTTAATGAAATTACCAAGTGTCCAATACCCAAACCAATCAAATTAACATTCAAAGACATTTAATTAATCATGGCAATAATCAATCTCAAACAATTGGGTCATCTAATCATAGTTATCTAACCATTCTAACAAATTCTAATTATATACACAAATTAACTAAGCATGCAAATTAATGAAGAAAGGAAGGAGAAAAACCTACTTGGCAATACGAGGTAGGCGAGGTTTCACACACAAAATCAATGTAGGAGTGGTGGTGTGTGAGTATGAGAGATTTGAAGATGAGAGAGTTTGAGAAGAGATGAGAAAAGAGAGTGAAAATGAGAGTGAGAGGGAGTGAATTCGGTTTAAAGGTGCAGGGGCCGTCGCGCGGGCGCGCCATGGCAAAAGCACGGGCGCGCGGTCATTTTGGGGGCCCAAATCATGCGTTAATGGGCTCATGCGGGCGCGCGGTCAAAGGGTCGCGGGCACGCGGTCTATCCAATAGTTGGTCCGAGAGCACCAAGTGCTAGGGTGCGGACGCGCCACGGCCATCGTGCGGACGCACGGCCGTGCGCGCGCGCCAAGAGAGGGGCGCGAATGCGCCATACACTTGTGTAGCTTCTGCCGAATGTGGCCAAGCTCACTGTGCGGGCGCGCCAAGGCCATCGCGCGGGCGTGCGAGGCGTGCGGGCGCGTGGGCGCGTGACACGCTCTGATCTCGGCAATTGCATCGATCGTTCAAGTAATACCACGGTGAAGTGGGTATCATTCCCACGAGGAATAAAGGACCAAGTAATACTTTCTTTTAGTTATATTAAGCAGATCAAGAATAAAACTTGAGAGAATGGTGATGATTGAACACGAAAACAATGAGTGAAAGAGTGCAGAAATATTACTTGAGGAATTAATCAGTGGAATGAGTTGTTAAGAGCTTCGGAGATGTTTTTCCCTTGAGGGCCAATGTATACATTCAATCACAATTCTAAGGTTTTCAGAAATCAAAGCACAACAAATCTAGAGTAACTAAATCCTAATCTCTTAGTAATTCAGTTTCCAATTACCTAATCAAAAGCTAATCTCTTAGTCAATTAATCAAAAAATTAGATGAAGCCCTAAATCAGATTCTAATCCTTATGAGTCTCAAAAGTGATCCTAATTAGATTACATGTCACTATATCCAAACTAGTTCTAATCCAATTTTAACCCACAGAATTTCAGTTGCATAATAATTAGCTTGACTATCTCTAGTTAGACCAAATCATTATGTGATTCAATTTCCAGCTAGCATAAACTAATAGATCTCTCAATCTTATTAACTTAGCCCTAGACAAGTATAGAACACCTCTCAGTGATTCTAAACTATTGGGATGAAGAACAGAAAATTAAATCATGCACAGAAGATAACTGAATATACCTCATTGAATTGATAATTGAATGTACAAAAGACTAACTCATGATGGGTGAACAGAGCTCCTACTAGGAGTAGGAAGATCATGATATAGAGTACGAGAGGGAAGGATGAATAACTGGTAGAGTTATAGTGCTAGGAATTTAGGTATAAATAATCTAACACGGCTAAATGAGAGATAAGTAGGAATGCCTCGAGTAGTTCTACTAGGATAAATATTGTAGGTTTGGCTTATCCGTACTAAGAATCCATGGGTTGGGGATTCTCACTCCGTATATTATCAGACTTTTTAGGTACAGGTTCACGCTTGGAAAGTTGGCGAAGTATTCGTGAAGAAAATCAACGGTCTAGCTCTCTCCAAAGTATTTAAGTCTTCCGCTGTATAACAAGGAGAACTAAAGGTGTCTATAACGTGTATAGGATAAGATCTTGAGTTAGTTGATGGACCTAAGCTTCGCAGGTCCTGCTATGTAACGTTGGACCACTTGATTATGTACTTTATATAATTACTTTTGTATACATATGATTGGTAACCATTGATGGTCTTGACTCTATTTTGTATATATATAAATCGATTTCAACATATGTACGGTTCGAATATAAGTGTAATGTTCGGACCTAGTAGTTATGTGTGTTACCGTTTGTCCGTAGCGCTTCAATAACGGTCAAACATGTTCGCGACTTGGTTGATCGGTATTGGGGTGTTACATATTTCCTATGTTAATAACAGCGGATTTCGAAAGTTTATCAATTTTTAAATTACTTAACTACATTTCACATGGTAATTTGTAAATCCTAATGTGCATCTTAACTAACCATTTATGGCTGCAACTCAGATATTAGAGGTTCCATCTATTATTATGTTCAGCTATGACACTCTTTATGTGTGTATAATAATTTGTGTAAATTGTTAAAAATTAAATATTTGATCGGTACATATTATTGAAATTTGTATTCAAATACACATTTCCTAATTAAAAAGCAAAATCTTTCATGTATAACATGACAAAACATACTGGAGTCTTTTTAACATCAATAGATAGATAAACTACGGTTACTTTTGCTACTAAAGTTATACAATGAGCTGTGAATTGACATGACACATTAGCACAGACTCATGATTTTTCTTATTCCTTTGCTTCTAAATTGAAACTTTTTTCTTGTAATTTTTTTTCTAATCTTTTATAGCTGTTCCAAATCATTATGTGCCCATTTGAATACCAACCACACGGTATGACTTACAGATAGAACCATCCATTGCAATATGGTATGACTTACATATACTTCGTTACCGAAATATGAAACGGGGTGAATGAAAAATAAAACTGAAGGAAAAAAAGGGAGATACAATAGAGAAGGATAGGGGCTGGAAAACAGATTGCGATTGTGTTGTGGTTATTCACAAATGCCTCTAGAGTATTTATAGACCAGCAGCGGCGCATCTAAAGAGCCAAGGTATCTTGATAGTACAACCCCGTAAATGTCGTTATATCCAATCAGAATAGGTATATGGAACCCCCCTCGAGAGCATTGGGATTATGCTTCCACTCCTCAAGGTGCATGCTTTTAACTGCTGGAACATGATGTGGAAGATGTTGGCGCCAATTTCATCTACTTGGTCCAACTCAAACTGATCGGTTTATGATATATAGGCCAATACAGTGTAGCATAGTGTAGAACATGGCAGAATAATGCCTTTCTCTTATACAGGATTTGTCTTCCTTTAAATTTTATTAGATTACTATTCTTTTGGAAACTAAGTGCAGTGGAGACGTAGCTAAAAGAGCTATCCAACAATTCGGTTTCAAGCATCACATAGTAGAGAAAGCTCAAGGCTTTGTGGTTGGCATCTAGGTTTGTTGGAAGAGGGATGATCTCACCATTACAAGCCTAGAGAACCACAATCAATACATTCATATGAAGATTCTGCTTGATGGGTTTCTCCCCTTCTCTGTCGTGGTGGTTGTTTCCCTCCTTCATCCTTGGTTAAGATTTACTCTTATCTGCATCGAATTTGCTTCATGATTCATAAATCTTAGTTTATCCTAATTTATAAGGAATTTATGTTAATATTTTCTAATTGGCATTAGAACTGTTAATATTTCAAATTAGTACATGATTACTTCAACATCTACATTTTCTTAGCTTCAATATTATTAATAATTAGGTGGTGATAATATGGTTAATTGAGCTGCTTATATTGCCATATATTAAGAGTTTTGTTTGGTTGGTCTAAACAGAACACAACAAGGTTAATATTTTTAAGACTTATAGAGGCTTTATGTTGGGGTATACAAATCAGTTTGTGTTCACTGTTTATGACCGATTGGTTTGATTTTTCCAATAGTGTAGTTGATGATAGTGTAGAAGAAAAAAGAAAAGTAGAGTAGTGTTTTATTAATGTAACATTGCCGTCAAATTGTGTCATAGGTTGTTATGTGCTTGAAAATTTGGTGGTGTAGTGCCATGGTTTCTTACGAAAGAAAGTTCAGCCCCTCTATTTCCACACTTTTTTATTAAACACTAAATTAATATCCGTATAAAAATACGATAACTATTTGTTTATTAACTGTATTATATTTTTTGGTTATTAAAATATATAATTAATTGATAATAATCTTATTTTTATACAAATATATAAATATAAAGGTGATGTCTAATATATAAAAGTGTATTAATAGCATTTAGTGGAAAGCTGGTTAGTGTTGGATCAGGGATATGGTTAGTCTTAGGGTAGACATAGGGTTAGTGTTGGATTCGGGTGTGTTGTTTTGGGTCGGGTCGGTTTCTTGTAACCACTTTTAAATAGAAAAAAAAAAGACACACAAATAGTTTAATAAATTTAATAAATCAATTAAGCTGCGTTACTCACACTCTCACGGGCACGGGCACACGGCCACTTCACCATAATTCCAGAAACCCTAAGAAATCAGAAATCTTTTTCTCTCCCTCGCTGCTCTACTCTTCCACAGCTCCAGCCGCTCTGCATCGCCTCCGCCAAACTCTCCGCCGCCACGTAACTCTTCGCGAGCAACTACGCCGACATCTACGTGTGAGTTTTGTTTTCTTTTTAGTTTATTTCTTGTTCTTTAGTTGATGTTATTAGAATGTTAGTTGAACTTCTGTCTTTCTTTTTTAATTGATGTTATTAGATCTTTAGTGAGTTCTGTTCTCTATGCAGGTGGCCACATTTCGAATTTTGAAATTCCGAAATGGCGGTAAGTAGGTTTCTGCTGAAGTTACTGTCTTCATTTTGTTCATTTCTCACTTTCTATTTTGTTTCTGATCTTCCTTTAATAATTTTCTTATGGTGGTGAGTGGTGAATTTTATGCAGATTGATACAATTTTGAAAGATGAAGCCAGCCAAGAGAAAGGAGAGCGAGCCAGGATGGTGAGTGTGTTGCTATGTTTGTGTCAGCGAATATTTTCGTGCATTGTCTTTGGTATTTGAGTCTGAGGAAGTTGATTAACGCTTAATTTACATGTGTTGTGATGATTGTTTTTGCATTTGCCCAGGCATCTTTTGTTGGAACCATGGCTATTGCTGACTTGGTTAAGACTACTCTAGGGCCAAAGGGAATGGTAAAACAATCTATTCGTCTAAGATTTAAACTAATTGATAAATGATTTTATTTTCCGTTCCTGCGTTGTAGTCATAAGTAATCCATATTTCTTCTATGTGATTGGTGCAGGATAAAATCTTGCAGTCAACAGGAAGAGGGCGTGAAGTTACTGTCACTAATGATGGTGCTACGATCTTGAAGTCCCTCCATATTGATAACCCAGCTGCTAAAGTGCTCGTTGGTATCCTTATTGTTTTTATTTTTTCTATTTTTTATATTATTATTCGGGTAGTGATGGTAGGGTAGGGATTGCTGGATGCTACAAGATTTTGGAGAATAACACAAATCAATAGGGTTTAATAGACTAAAAACCCCTCTAGTGTTGATACAATGAGTTCAAAACCAGGCCAGAAGAAAGTCAACTGAGTTTTTAAGAACAAGGAACTATGTCCCAAGGAAGATGTTGGTGTTAACAACCTAAACCAATTTTATGGCTAACTAGAGCCAAAACCCAAATATGGGTATTGGTACAGGCCCCCAACAATGTAAGGTAGTAGGAAGCTACAAACTTCTAGATGTTGGCCTAGAATCCAAGATGCTCCCACCATCCTTTTTAATCCCCTAAAGAGATCCAAAAAGTTGATGATGGGTTTTACTGCTAAATTGCTAATGGAGTCCACCAAGTTGTGCAGAAGTGCTTTTTGCATGTGAAACACATTAGTAGATTGTGTTGGGAGTTAGGAGATCTCTATAAGTACAAGTGGGTATTTGTTTCAAGGAATTCTAACTTAGTCCTGAAAATTTTCCACAAAAATATATTATTTAAGGTGGCAATTACTTGGGTACTCAAATAATTTTCATTTGGCTACTGATGAGAGCATGGATATAGATTTTCTTGCATATGTCTAAATTTAAATCGTACAGTAAGTATCCTTAATGTGAGTTAGACATATCAAAAGTTCAAGATGATGAAGTTGGTGATGGAACAACCTCTGTTGTTGTATTGGCTGGTGAACTTTTAAGGGAAGCGGAAAAGCTGGTTGCTGCTAAGATTCATCCTATGACAATAATATCAGGTTTATTTATTTGCCTTCTAACCTTCTCTAGCTTTCCTTATGGTCCAATTTATTTTTCTTGTAAATTCCAGATTCATCTATACTTAGTGCTGTTTGCATTTTGTTGACCTTTCTTCCTTCGTACACAATGAGTAAAAGCAGAAGACATTGTCCGAGCTTTGTAAAAATGAAGCATAGAATATTGAGCATGATGCTTTAATTGAAACATCTTATAGTGCTAAATTTCTTAACTGACTATCTGATTACTGTGCTTGATATTATTGGTATTGATTTTCAGGTTACCGAATGGCTGCTGAGTGTGCTCGTAATGTCTTGTTGCAGAAGGTTGTTGACAACAAAGCAGATGCTGGTATTTGTTTCTCCATTTTGATTGTCATTTTTTTCCTTTCTAATGTTCTGGGAGGGAGTCATGTGGGGAGATTGGCTCCATAGCCTAATATATTGATTTACTGAAACATGCAGATAAATTTAGATCTGACTTGATGAACATTGCAATGACTACTTTGAGCTCCAAGATTCTCTCACAAGACAAAGAGCATTTTGCAAACTTAGCTGTGGATGCTGTAATGAGACTAAAGGTGAAATTTACTAATCTACTGAAAAAATATTTCAAATTTAATGTACTTAAATAAATAGGGCCTACATGCAATATCCTAATTGTGTGGAGGAATGCCAGTATTCAGTCTAAGATGGCATCAGATTCAGTTCCAATATATATTTTCTGCACCGTTGTCTAAATGGGAATGTAAGGATATATTTCATTTAGAATTTATGTTACAAAGCTTTTATATGATCCACAAAACTTTTATCTGTTCTTACACTGTCAGTGGCTTTTGAAATTTATTCTGGTAAATAATAATAGCAATTTGGTTATGTCAGTTATTCATTTGGGGCAGCAGTCTTTTTTCCTTTTCTGAACAGTCTAAAAGTGTGGAATGTTCTTGGTGACTTGTTATATAGTTATCTGGTTTTTGCACTCTTCTACTTACTGTGCATGTGGATATGTAAGCCTCAGTATTTTTGGTCATAGTGAGTGTCATGCACCATCACTTCTACAAGCTCAAGTTATTGAGTAGAGAAACATGAATAATTTTTATATTCTGATAGTGAGCCATGTGCCTTTTTGTGTTTGCATTCCTTGTGCTTTTCTTTCTAATGCGGTGCTGTTGAAAATTTCAGGGAAGCACTAATTTAGAATCTATTCAGATTATAAAGAAGCCTGGAGGATCACTGAAAGATTCATTTTTAGATGAAGGGTAAACAATCAATACCTCTCATCACTTGAAAATGAAAGCTAGACTATTTTGCAGTTAGCATTTATGTAATGTTTCAATCCTTCCTTAGAATAATGATTTATCCTTCTTTTGTTGTTTTTTATTGAGTTTCATAGGAAATTTACAAAGAATTTGCAGTAGTTTGTTTTGTTTTGATTTTGCAAAAGCAATTGCTCGTGTTTTTAGTTACCAAAACAAATTAAGAAATGAATTGTTTATGTAATATTATGTAATTGATATTTAGGTTTAATTTGGTAAAAACATCACATTTCTAAAATAACATTCTTCTCAATATATATTATATAAGATCCTTTTATTGTTGCTTATAGTCATTAGTTTTTATTTTTAAGTTTTTAATTATCTTGACATGTTGTTTTATTTTACTTAATTCAAAATAGGCTTACCTTGTACATGGTGCATTATAGGGGGCAATAGCATCTTTGATCCATGTAGCCGACCTCTGGTAGTGCAACAATGCTGTGCTATTGTTGACATGATACTTTATTTTGCTGCTAATCTAATTCCTTATTTCTAAACTTATTTCAGAACAGCTTTTATTCCAGAAAAAGCTGTTTCTAACTATAATCTTTTCAAAAAACTATATAAACCCTAGTGGTTATTGTTCAAATAATTATCAATTTATGGTGTTCCCTGGATTATGAAGCAATTGCATTAGTAATTTTTTTCTCTTATAGAAGTTTATTTTTCAGTTTTGCTTAGCCTTTCATTAAACTGGTTTAACATTCTCTTTCTAACTTGTATCCTTGTTCAGATTCATCCTTGACAAGAAAATTGGTATTGGACAACCCAAGCGCG
>JASCZI010091336.1:0-12521 GCA_036250425.1 Stylosanthes scabra | reverse complement strand
CTGCCATGGACACAGACAAGGTGAAGATATATGGGGCACGTGTTCGTGTAGATTCCATGTCTAAAGTTGCTGAAATTGAAGGAGCTGAGAAGGAGAAGATGAGAGAAAAGGTGCAGAAGATAATAGGACACGGTATCAACTGTTTCGTTAACAGACAATTGATTTATAACTTCCCAGAGGAGCTCTTTGCTGATGCGGGAGTACTAGCTATTGAGCATGCTGATTTCGATGGTATTGAACGTCTGGCTCTGGTAACCGGTGGTGAGATTGCATCAACCTTTGACAATCCTGAGTCTGTTAAGCTTGGCCATTGTGACCTTATTGAGGAGATTATGATTGGTGAGGATAAGCTGATTCATTTTTCTGGTGTTGCAATGGGGCAGGCATGCACAATAGTTTTGAGAGGAGCTAGGTACTGCTTTTTTGTTATTTTAAGTTCCTGAATGATGATCATGACCAGCGAGACTATGGCATGCTGCCCATAGTAGTTTCTAATTTTTATGCATATGAGCAGACATCTATTTTCTAACAAGAATGAATTTTTTTATTTGATTGTGCTCAAACTCTGACATATCTACTTATATTGTCAGCCACCATGTTCTCGATGAGGCTGAGAGGTCTTTGCATGATGCCTTGTGTGTGCTGTCTCAGACAGTGAATGACAGCAGGGTTTTGCTTGGTGGTGGATGGCCTGAGATGGTGATGGCAAAGGAAATTGATGAACTGGCCCGGAAAACTCCTGGAAAGAAGTCTCTTGCTATTGAGGCATTTTCTCGGGCACTCTTGGCTATCCCAACAATCATTGCTGATAATGCTGGTTTGGACAGCGCTGAGTTAATTTCTCAGCTTCGGGCAGAGCACCAGAGTGAGGGATGCACTTCAGGAATTGATGTTATCTCTGGTTCGGTAAGTACTGAAACTAAAACTCTATGTACCTGATTTATTTCAATTTGCACAGTTTTTTAATTGCTAATTATATTGTATAATATTGGCACAATGCCCTTCCTTTTTCTCTTGGTCTGTTGCTACAAGATGCACATTTGCCAGAATATCTTAAAAATCATTTGACTTGATTGTAAAATTTATGATATAATATTTTTACCCCTTGTTTTGTAATGATACAGAAAGAATTCTCTGATTACCTCAGTTTGATATTTTGTATAAAGGAAGTGTCACATTAAAATTTCCAGTTATAAGTTATATATATCTTTGGTTATGTAAAATGCTAGTTGAGCATAATATGGGTATGAAGAGCAGGACCATGCCATACTTGTATTTACAGAAAAATATCCTTCAGGCTGCAAGCTTAATTTTCTTCCTTTTGTATTTCTTATTGGTTACCGCAATTTGATCTGTGTTGTATTTCTTGAAGGTTGGAGACATGGCTGCTCGTGGAATATGTGAAGCGTTTAAAGTTAAGCAGGCTGTATTGCTATCTGCAACTGAAGCTGCCGAGATGATCCTTAGGGTTGATGAGATCATCAGTTGTGCTCCAAGGAGGAGAGAAGACAGAATGTAAAAAATCATCTGAGGATCCAACAACATATGCTTGGCCATAAAACATTACCAATGTTCTGGCATATTTTACATTTTGGTTTGGTTCGGATAGTTTGGGGTTGGTTGTAGGATAGAGAGAAGTGGGTTACTTGGTGTTGTTTGTTCGTGAGAACCATTTACTCCCAATGTCTGCAATTAGGTGGTACGCTTATTGATTTTGTATTTTGAGTCTGTCTTTTACTTGTTAATTGGAAATTTATATATTTTCTTGATTTTGTTCTTTTATTTTGGTTCAAAAAGCTTAGGCTTAATCAGAAGTAAGAATATTAAAAGGAAGGAAAGAAAAGAAAATTAAGATTTTGACATCGTAGTGTATATATTATGATATAAAAAGGATGATACTGTTAGTATTATGAAAAATATGAAACTTTAAGATTATTATTACTATTCCCATTTTAGGTAATTTTTCTCTTAACATGATATTATATTACTAAAAAATTGTTTGAGTGTGGGTTTCTTTTCTGTTTTGGTGTTAAAGTTGTAACTTGTCTTAGCTTTTTAGACTTTTGGGGAAGGAAAAAATATCAAAACTACCAACTGATAAAATTATTAATAAAAGAAAGAAATGAGTTTCTTATCCATAAAAGATTGAATTTGTATGACAAAATTATTCAAAATGTCATTCAAAATTATTCAAAATTAATATCTAATTAATGACGTTCGGGTAATTTTGTCATAGAAAAATTTATTTTTTTTTTAAATTTTATCTTTTAACCACATCATCTCCAAACCTGACTTTTATTTTTAAAAATTTTATTTAAATTTTATATATAATCTGGTTTTTGTGTTGTTTTCTAAATGGTTTTTTATTTGGTATATAAATGTTATATAAATAAATGATATAATTGGATAAAATAATTGTAAACTTAGAATTATTGTTAGTTATATATTAAATTGTAGCATTTCTCTTCTTTCTGGACATATATTAGTTGAACAGTAATGCTACACATTCATGCATTTATCCCAATCAAGTTCAATCAAGTGATTTTTCCCCATTCTCACACACTGCATGCGCTATCACTCTCCTAAAATTAAAAAAAAAAAACGCGCGTTCACTACAGCTTCTCCTCCTCCTCCTCCTCCTCCCCCCCTCATGCTATGTTGTTGTTGTTATTGTTGATGATGATGATGATGGTGAAAAATTGGATTTTCATGAAAAATATAAACAGATTTTCATATAAAACAGAAATGGATTTTTATATATAAACTGAATTGGATTTTCACGAAAACAGAAACAAATTTTGATGAAAAATAGAAATAGATTTTCATATAAAAATTGAATTTGATTTTCACATAACAGAAATAGATTTGTATAAAAAACAGAAACGAATTTGCATGAAAACAGAAACAGAAGGATGAAAACGTGCACGTGTGAGTGAGGAGCTTGGTTGGACTTGATTAGCAAAATCACTTGGTTGTATATAATTATTGTTAGTCGAATTGGTATAATATGACATAAAATATTGGAATAAAAATGATGATGATTATTTCCATATAAATAGTATCTTAAACGTTGCAATTTCAATTTTAATACTAAATTGATGACTAACCTAAATTGATTACTTCTGTTGATAGACCCAAAATGACTCTTTTTTATTAACACTTAAAATATGAATTTAGTTAATGAGAATAGGTATTCATTGTGTAAATGATTATTTGGTATCACTGTATCGTAATGTTGTCAAGTTCATTCTTTTAAATTATACATGACTGACGTTAATTTTTCTTAGATGACATTTTTATATTTGTCATTTTAACCAATTCTCTTTAGATAAGAGGATAAGTTACTTATCTCATTTAATTTTTCTTTCTTTTCGTTGGACGCCCTCTAAAACATCGCTGCCACGTTTTTCAATGACCGTCAGGATTGATTTTTCTTCAAAAAGAGAGAAAAAGTGAGTGAGAACAGAGTAGTATCGTAGATCACTACGACTCTGTTCTAAGGTTTAGTTGGTGCTTGCAAATATGAGCGATACTTTAGAGGATGTGCAATATTTTTACATTTTTAAAAATTATACAAAGACCCATTTATAAATATTAATTAATTATAAATTTCTCTTAACCAATGAAATATTAATTATTATAAATTAATCTTTGTATAATTTTTAAAATTGTAAAATTACTTAACGCTTTCTGAAGCACTATGATGTTCACAAGCATCAATGCAATCTCCAATCACTGTTATAATTCTGTTTTTTCTCACTTCATCTCTCTTTTTTAGAGAGAACGGAGCCGCGACACACATCGAATGATAAGACGACAGTGTTTCAGAAAACGTTCAGTGAAAATAAAAAAAGACCAAATGAAAATGGATAACTTACCCTCTTATCTAGAGAAGGTTGATTAGAATTCACTTTTTTTTTTTTTACATGATCATATCAAATTTTAATGCGTACGCATCTTCCTTTGCTTGTTTTTTAGTTTCATCTTTTGTTATAGATTAGATTAAATTATCCCCTTAATCCCTTAATTTTTTATTTAGTAATTACCATTAAATCCATCCCTAAGAAAAAGAAAAAAATTAAGCCATCAAACAAGCATACACACGAAAAAAAATACAGAACAAAACAATTAATGAGCTAACTGCATAATAAAGGCCACACTTTTAATTTTCAAAAAGTTTCCTTCAAAAGAAGAAAATTTATATCATAAATAAATTAATGAAAAGTGAGCCATGCAAAATGATGGTCATAATCCAGCTAACCCAAAGTTATTTCTAAAGTTGATCACATGGAATAAGAAAAAGTGTATTGTATTAGTCCCTATTGACCTAATGAAATTGAGCTACCTAACAAAAATAACTTCCGACTAACATGGTGCACTTTTACCTATCTTAGACCACTTTGAGATTTAACTAGGTCATAATCACTTTGATTTCTTCACGACAAGAACAGAGCATTTGGCATGTTGTACGCAGTAGTTACTCACGCTACCTATAAGAACCCTGCATGAACAAAACAACAATATTGAAATTTAGAATCATGTTAAATAACCAATAACCCAACATTATGTTATTTAACTCGGAAAAAGTATATGGAGTTGATTTTTAGTTAGCCAACTTTAGTGATTAAGTTTCTAATTTACGATTTAGATTCAAAAAATTTATGATTTAGGGTTTAGAATTTAAGATAAATAAAATTATTTTTAAAAAGTTGACTAATGTTGTCCGAAAAACATTGATTAAAGAATATTATTCTATAGAAAAAGTCTTGGAACTAACATATTTGAGAGCCAATACATTTTATGGTGATGATAAATGAATTACGGATGATAACTCATATATTTCGTGGATGATCACTTTTATTTTGTTTGGATGATAACGTTTTTTAATTTCGAATAATAATTTTTTTTAAAATTTTTTGGATGATAACTTAATTATTTACTTTCTAAAGACTACTTAATGTTGGTTCATTGTATTTTATATTCTATAACTTAGCCGTTAACATCGACAATTTTATATACGTAACTCCATAATTACACATTTATTACAACTAATATTATGTATTTATTCTAACAGTAATTAATTAATAAATATAAATAAAGAAAAGACAAATTATGACAACTTTTAAGCCGAAATTTTCAACCTCAATCATTTTTCGAAATGTATTACCTACATGATTATTAATAAGCAGTCAACTAGGTGAAAGCAACTTTAGTTAGTTATTCCTGTCATCCCTCTTCTTTTAATCTCCATATTTGATTTTGATTAATGCTATCCATACACTCTTTTAGTAGACACAATTTTACATCCGTATAAAAATACGATTATTACAGACGAATCACAAAAAATGAAAAGTAGTTAATGCATCAATTACCGTATTTTATACGAGTGTGAATTTAATGTCTAATAAAAGAGTGTGAAGAGCGGGACTGTTTTCTCTTTTATTGATATCAAAGTTGAAACTAAAATGAAATGCTGAAACGAAATGAGAAGAATATTATTCTGTTAACTTCATAAGTGATGGTAATAAAATCCGGAGGCAGAGGAAGATAACAACCTTTTGAGTTTACTGAGGTGATGCTCATCTCCCAGCACAAGCAAATCAATGTTAAGCCTTTCAACTGCACTGCATATGGCTATTGAAGGATCTCCTTCCTCTGAGAAGGTCTCAGCATTTACCTGTTATTACAAAAAAGGAGCAATTTCAAAAGACTAATTGGTGTTAGAAAAAACCCAAAAGGAAGAAGATAATTAAACAGTAAATTTCACTAATGATACAAAAAGGTGAGTGAATTGAATATAACTTATTTCAGGATTATGATTATATTTAATTTTATTTTAATTTTAATGAATCACGAGTATAATTAAGCTAGACTCAATTGGTAGAATAGAATTAATACACGGTAGAATTTTTTTTTTTGCTTGAGGGTAGAAATAATTTAAATAACAAACATCGTTAGAGGGTCAATAAATTATTTTTTTTTCTACTTGTTAGCCATCAATATTTAAAAGTATTAGTTAAAAATAGAGTTGAAATGTTGGATTAAAGATGTATTGTGACTGTTAACTAAAAGTGCTGGATATAAATTAAATTTGCTAATCTTATAAAAAAATTAAAATAAATTTGAGCATTTATCTTTTAAAAATTAGGAAAATGATAATATCATTTCTATTTTTTATAATGTCATTCCTCCAATCATTATTTATTTATTTATTTGCATTGTATGTTTAAATAAATTTTTAAAGAATGACATTAGCAAAATAAGAATAATATTAGTCACAACAAAAATAAGAATGATATTATCATTTTCTAAGAATTACTCTTTTTTAATTACCTATATTAGTTTCATAGTTATATCAATTAAGACAAAATAAGAACAAAGAACAAGATCAGAAAGTTAGTGGTTCATACCCCATGACTTTGGCATATATGTTTGGCCCTTTCCAAGAGAGCCAGAACAAGCTTTCTCTGATTCTCCTTGTACGAGTTTACAAAATCAGGTCCTGTTTTGAGCACAACAAATTAATCACATAAACCAAAACGTCCAATTACTTATTACTCCCTCTGTCCAATTTGTTATCCTGAATTATAATCAAGTAGTTTCTATTGCTAAACAAAATAACCTACCTTTCAATAATTTTAATCGTTGATTTTAATTATGTATATATTTTATAATTATGTGTCTTTTTAAATCAACAAACAAAAACATCCTAAAATCCCTACACGAACACAAACAGAAACATCCAATACCCCACTCCTTACAATCTCCTGTAAAAAATACTTTATCTAACACCCCAAAAAAACAAACTTCTAAAACAAGATGACACACAAAACACCACACAAATAGAAATAAAAAAAAAAACACAACCTACAAGGCACACACCAACCCACTATCATCTTAGATAAAGCCTGAGTCTAACACCAATAAAACGACACGGTCAATTTCTCCTGACCTCTTATAACCATTTTCCCCTTCCTCGGAAAACACGTGTAACATTCTCCAATCAACTAAAAATCTTTACATCTTTAACTTCTTTGGCCTACACTAATTTAGGGTGTTAGACTTGTCGCTTTACTCCCCATTTGAGTCGAGAATAAAACCAACCTTTCGAAAAAAAAATGTCTTTTTAAACGATCCTTATTTATGGATCTAGTGATATAATTAAGATTACTTAAATAAACGTTTTCGTTACATATAATATCACATGTACTATTATACACCGCAGTACATAATTTTTTTAGCACGAAAAAATGTAAATATTAGCATAAAAATTTTATCTTTCTGTATTAATGCTTATATTTTTCCGTGCTAAAAATTGTGTGTACAAAGGTATACAGTGGTACACGATTAATTCTATTTATATATCTCTTTTAATCAATTTAAATTTGTTAGAAGTAATTTCATGTAACATGCTAATTGTTGTAGTACTTTGATAAGTTAAACTAAATGAACTCTAGTTTTCTCTCTTTGTCTTTTTCTAAGGAATTTCTCTTCTAATTTCTCTCTGACTCCTATAATTATTCTAATTGATACTTAGTTCGTATCAAATTCAACCATTGTTCACCCTTTCGGCATATTTTTTTAAAAAGAAAAAGAAAAAGAAAGCATATGAAAAAACTAATGACATTTTGGAATTTTGATAAGAAAGAAGATTAAATAGTAGTACTTAACTGGCTGAAACTGGTGAGTAGATGCGAGCAGCGCCAAGAGTGGCAGCAAAAGTGTAGTTATTATCAATTGCAGGTTGAGGCATGAAGATGACAAGTGTTGTGGTAGTTAAAGATTCCTTCAGAGTTTGAAGCACCCACATGAGAGCGAAGTAGCTGTCATCACTTTCATCAATGGCCACCATCACCTTATTCCCATGGTCACCACTTCCATTTTCTTCTCCGGATTCTTCTCTTGCCATTTCCATGAATCCAATCATGTTCAAAATAGTGAGGTTTTATGTCCAGCACCATAATTTTATAGTTAGGATGACAGACGGTTGAAGACTTGAAATTCGCGTGTCAAACCGGTCAGTCAATGATCTTAGCTTATTCAATTCGCTAGGGTACGGTGTAAGGTGCCGCAAAAAATGTGTGCAAAATATTTACTAAAATAATAAAGAAAATATATATTTTTTATTTTTTTATTTATTTTTTTTATAACAAAATCTATAATTTAATTTTGCTATCCTATGTTATCTTCTAACATGACTAAGTTTAAGAGTCAGCCATGTCGCTGGCTAATGAGATTCATAAATCATAACTAACTTATAAGATTTTATATCGAAAAAAAAAAAGTGAATTGAGTTTAACAAACCAATTTGAAAATGTTATTTTTATCTTAGGTGTGGGGTGAGATGCCATGTTGGTATTTAAACCGTCCAGATCAGCATTGCAGTAAAAGAAAGTTTGAGTTAAGGAGCAACGGTAATTAATCAATTTTAGTTGGTCTAGTAGTTAGTTCACTAATCCGCTTAAATAAGTGTTGGCAGTTTAAAATCTGCCTTGTATATATAACAATCCATTGGTCAGCGACAGACCCTTAAATAGAACGCAGATCCACGACAGACTAGTCATTGTCGGGTTGGGAATGCCGTGGGCGGAAAAAAAAGGACAAAATATAATTAATAAAAATAAGCTGAGTGACTTGTTTGATCATTAATAAAAGTTTAGGCCATTTAAGGCATTACCTCAAAATCAAAATCAATTTTATTTGGTTTTAAACTAAACCAACCCAAACTATAAAAACTGATTTTTAAATAAAACTCTGATTTCTTTATAATTAAATCAAGATTGAAGTAAACTTCGTCTTCAAAATTTGTTAGCTATATATCTAAACATTGTGACTTATATATTGAAAAATGTGGTAAATCAATTTGATTAGGGAATGCTATCTCATTGAATCCACTATTTCTGTTTCCATTAAAAATGTCTTTATCAGCAAAAGTTATAATCGCCGCTAAAACCTTTTAACGGCAAGCCTAAGATGGCAAATGTCTAATTGCCAATAAATATATTAGTGATATTTTTATTGCTGCTAAAAGTAAAATTAATAGTCACGAAACGTAAATTTTCTAGTAGTGTCTGTCTGTATAGAATATATCTTCAAAGGTTTAAGACTCTCGGTGTAACCAGATGTGTCAAGACAGAAGGCTGGAGGTTTATGTAAAAAGGTAGGTAGTGCACCATCTTTAATTCACCAAATAAGGATTTGGAAGTCGTCACAGGTGCAACAATGAGACATGGTTTAGAATAACATACCTGAGGAAGAATTGATCTCCCCTTTATATACCTGTTATGATCTCTATTATTTAGGGATTAAATCTGTACAAGATCGATTTAGATATGATATCTATCTTGTACATATTTGGTAGATATGGAGTATTTCTAATTCGTAATGGATTTAGTGATTACTAGATCTCTTGCCCTTGTGAGGGGAGTTACTTTCTTTTTTTTTTTTTTTGGGTAAACAAAGGGGCTAAACACCCAAACACTATACAAAATTAATAATACAAGACATAGACGTTCCAGCAGCATCAGTGTTCATCTCCAGCGAAGGAGAGTTCCAATAGAAGGTAGCAAAATCATGAGAAAGCTAAGGCTTCTATTGACGAGCCAATCAGCGCAAGTATTAGATTGTATGTGTGGGTAAGCTTCACTTCCCATTGTCTAGAGAGGAGATCATGGATCCAGTGATATAGCATTAAGCCTCTTTGCTTTTATTTATGCCTTGTTCAATACTAGAAATAACTTCATTGGAATCCATCTTAACAATCACCTTTTTCAGTCCCAAAGTCCAAATGGTATGAAGACCTATGCAAAGGCTCCATAATCATCTACAACGGCCGAAGTAACTCCCAGATTTCTAGAGAATCCAATCACCTAGGCTCCATCACTGTCCCTTAATAGAAATGAATTTGGGCTCCTGGGCCCAATATCCAGAACAGTGCCTAAGTCAAAAGCACTTTTCATGTAAAAAACATTAATCTAAAACTCTTCTTTAGATGGAAAAACCCTCACAGGTGTTTCACCCTTCAATATAAAAAGCATGTAACGCGAAAATGCTTTCATGTTGCAAACGCCAAGCGAAAAGTAATGAAGCAAATACATAGGGAAAATTTAGACAGAGGCACTTTCTTACTTGGCGTTTTCAACCCAAAAGTATTTTGGCATTCACGTTTCCATGTGGAACGCACTTCCCAAGTAGGTGCCTTATGAAAAAAAATGTTACTCTATTAAAATGGTGTTTGAAAATATGACATTTTGATAATAAATTTTTGAAACAACTGACACACACATATATATATATAAAACCTGACTCTTAACACTGTGTTATGTTATTAAGGTTAGATTCCGATTATTTAAGATCTTATATAAAATCATATAGCATAATAATATCATGAATATTAACACACTTCACTTTACCAGTTTACCTAAATGTTACCTTTCTATGTTTTTCCAATACCGTAATGGTAGTAAGACAATAACTAAAATTTATCTTATTTAACTTAATATCTAAAATTTTGTGCATATAAAATTACACAATTATTTTGGTGATAATTAATAAATGTTAAATAAGAGAACTTTGAATTGTTTAGACTAATTTTTAATATTTCTTAAACATTTTTTTCAATCAATAAGCATGTAACTTTCACTACGTAGTATCCTATATTTAATATTATTTCTAGTGTCCCATATATCATGTTAAATCTTATATAAAATCACAACAACTTATTAGCCAGCAATAAATTCTTAAGTAGAGCTCAAATCTACGGTAGATTACTCATCCACGGTAAATCTTATACAAAATCAAATAGCATAATTATATCATGACAATATTTTGAAATCTATTAAATTCCAGGGCAATCAAGCTTAATGAAAATAATAAATTATTCCACACGACATTGTATGTATAATGACAATTTGTTGTTTTGTTTATATTGGAAATTTACAACTCTTAGTATATGGAAAGGGCAATAAGCAAGATTCTTAACATTGAACATATTTCTAGAATCATATGTACATATAATAATATTAAGAAAGAACTTAACCTTGTATAATACTTCGAACAACATAAATTTGTAATTACAAGTAAAAGAGAGAACCATGAGTAAGAATGATTTTTTTTACACACTAGTGATATTTATAACCGGAGTGATTATTTGTTCTATCGTTGCTGACTTTAATGATGCTATTCGTCAACAACCTCGGCCTAATCGTAAAAAACCTTGGCTTCCAAGAACTTATCTTGATGTGTCCAATATGAATGCGTGTTTCAGCAACTGTTATAAAACCTATGAGAAAGACGAAGAGGGGAAGCAAAAATGCTATGATAAATGCTTTGATCTAAAAAAGTGTGTTGATTTTTGTGAGAAATTCTTTAAGAGCAACAAGGCAAAGGTTGATTCATGCAAAAAGGAATGCAGATAAGTTTAACTAGTACCTTAGTAATGGTAGGTATATAAAATAATAAGTTATTGTGAACCTTTTGAGTTCTTGCATAAATTCGAAAAGGGTTACATGACTAACACAATTAATAATATTTTCTTGTCAGCATTTAATCAATAAGTTGATTTTTATTGGTTAGTGTAAAAAAAAAATTACATTATTAAAGTGTATGTGTTGGCCAAAATTAACGACCAATATAAAAAAATTGCTCGTCACTAAGCATTTCTCCATAAATATTTGTTGTGATAAATTTGTGGCTCCTTGTAGAGTGTTACGAGATAAGTGAATTATCAAGTAGTATTCTGAGAACCAAGCAGATTAGTGGAACAAGGTCACCTCTCCATGAGTCACTCGTATTGAATACATGTCTAATTGTTTTAGATTATGTACAAAAAATTAAGAGTAAAACCCCTCCCCGTTCACTGAACATTTAGTAATTAGACTTTGCCACCCCTAAAGATTGTAAAACTTCATATCGGTCCCTAAATTTCAAATAAATTAAACTCTTCAACCCCTGTTATTGGCTAAGGTAATGCCACATGTGGATTTGCATTGCAGACACGTCACCCACGTAACTTGCTAATAGGGTTCGAAGAGTCTAATTTATTCGAAATTTAGGGGCCGATATAAGTTTTTATAATCTTTAGGGGTGGTAAAGTCTAATTGTTAAATGTTCAGGGGCCGGGGAGGGATTGTGGTTGTTGTGATGTCGTGTGTGAGATGAATAATCTGGATGTTTTTTGGTAGCTCAACCTAAGCACAATTCTTATCAGGTTGCTGATGCTAATTTAATTGAAAAATATTATGAGGTCCTTCATTGGAAATGGAGTGCAGAAATGGTCTTAATCCAGCGTACTCAAACATTGTAGTTGATTTTTTGGCCGAGCATGAAGTAGAGATGAACATTGATCGTATAGAGCTACTTCAACCCTTGAGTATTATGCAGACTTTCTTGTCTTGTAATCCCAATTCTTCTTCTGTGAAGAGCTAGTTTGTCTCCTTTAATTATGGTCACAATATATATATATATATATATATATATATATATATATATATATATATATATATATATATATATATATATAT
>JASCZI010091335.1:8278-23743 GCA_036250425.1 Stylosanthes scabra | reverse complement strand
TGATGGTGAATGACTCAAAAACTATGATGAAGATGAATACTAGATTCATAAAACAATGAATCTTGAAAGGTAAAAAGCTATGAATGTGATTCTTGAATGTATGAACCTTCAAAGAATCATAAGAGAAAGGGAATGAAAGAATTCTTGATAGAGAAAAGATATAAACTGAATAATACTTTTCTTCAATAAATCTAGAAAATATTACAAGAACTAAAAACTCTACTCCTAGGTGAATCTTGAAGAGATTTGAGAGAAAACTAAGACTAAGAATGACTATGTCTAATGATCTAATGATACAATGATAAATGAATTGTGAATTGTATATTGTATATCTCTCTCCATAAAAATTCACCTATAGAGTCTAAATCATAAATGAAATACAAATGAAATTACAATTGAAATTATAAATGAAATTACAAATGAAATAAAAAATGAAATTCTGGAACTTCGTGACTCACGCATATGCGTGGGTGGCTTAGTGATGCTCACGCATATGCGTGGGCTTTGTTGCTTCTTGGAAAGCTCAGCTACGCATAAACGTGATTCTGGCGTGCTTGACCACGCATAAGCGTGACTGCTGGCGCTTATGCGTGGGATGACTTGGTCTGGACGTGGGTTGAAAAGTAGGTCACGCATAAGCATGACGTGCTACGCTTATGCGTGGGCTTTTTGGCTGGATGTTCTTGACTCACGCATATGCGTGAGTAGCTGACTGATGTCCACGCATATGCGTGGAACCCTGATTTCTGGAAATGGCCTAGGTGATGTATGCCACGCATATGCGTGGGTTCCTGGCTGTCTTTCACGCATATGCGTGAAGCTTGCTTGCTCCTGAAGTTAAGTTTCCAGATTCCATCTTTTTCATCTTTTCAACCTGTTTTTCCTACAATAATTATAAAAATACATCAAAGTACCTTGCATATAACATAATTACAATTATAATATATATTTGGCTGCTTTTCATGAATTATTGCATTAATATCACAAAGAATTGAGTATGATTTATCCTAGAAAACCTCTAAAGATGCTCATGCATCACCATCCCCGTTTATAAAATTGCCCCGTCCCCGCTCCATTCCATCGCGGGTCCCCGTTTATAAATCCCCGCGGATTTAGCAGATATCCGCGGATATCAATGGATATTAATTTTTAACAAAAGAAATTAAAAATAACACAAATATACTAAACTTTAGTATAATAAAATAAAATTTAACATATTAAAATACAACTCTAATACTCACATACACATAAAATTTCAAACATATAAAATAAAATAAAAATATGTTTCTAATATATGAATAAAAGCTAACTTTTATCCATATATGTATGGACAAATATGTAATTACAATCTTCGCGGGGATTTCGCGGGTATCCATGGGGCGGGTACCTTTATCCCCATCCCCGTCCCCGTTTATTCGTGGGGATGGATACCCGTCCCCGTGAGGATTTTGCGGGTCCTCGTTAGCCTCCCCGTCGCGGGTAATTAAGGCAGATATCCGTGGGTGTGGGGATTTTTGTCATCCCTAGCTGCATGCTAGCAGCTAGAAGGTGACCCCATTACCGGTCACCTTCCTTTTACAGAGTCATTCTGAAAGAATGGAGTAACTTTCACTTTGCGTTTTTTTTATTGTGTTCATTTGTTGTGCTGTAAGGTTGCGTTTGGTTCATAGAACAGAAGAGCACACTAAGACATAGACACTAATGGACAGGACACTAACAATTAGTGTGTAACTATTGTGTTTGGGAACTATAGACAAGACAATAAAATTAAATTTACTATTTAATATAAAATGACATTTTTAACCTTTTAAGTGCTAAATAAAATAAATTAAATTAAAGTTGATTATTTTTTGTGGTGCTGCGTAAAGAAATCTCACACAACGATTTGTTTGATAAAATGACATTTAACAATTGGCTTTTATGTGGTGCTGTATAAAGAAATCTCCAAATTATTATATTTTAAAATGTTAATGATAAAAATTAATTAAACTGTATATATGTTATTTCCAGGATGAAGATGAAATCATTTGATTAGTTTTGAAAATCAACTCAAAAATTTTTCATTTTTAATAAAAAAAAAGAGAGAAAGACAAGGGCTCCTGTTGGTGTCGAAGAAAGAAGTAGATATGAACAAAGGTATTCATGACAAAAGTAAGAAAGTCAAGTGTCAGGATAGCAAAGCCACTTGAAATCCAATTGGTTTCTTTCGAAGAAGATAAGGAAGGAAGAAGAAGAAAAAAGATAGGTGGCTCTTAAAATCAGTTGGTCCCTCTTGAAAAAAAAAGAGATAGAAAAAGAGGAGGATGAGGAGAATAGGGAGGGAAGAAGAAGGAAAAGAAGAAGGGGGTTGAAAAAGAATTTGGGTGACGCTGAAATTAGGTTTTAGTACAGGGAATATAAGAAGGGTAATGTTTGGAATAATGAAAAACATTAAAGGATAAAGATGGAAAGTTTTTCATTAAAAAGTTGTGTCCATGTGATAAACCCCGTGTCCTTCATGTTGAAGTGGACACAAAAATGAAAATTAGTGGGTTAGAGACATTATGTTTAGTGTCTATGTCCATGCTACCAAACACTTATTAATACACTAGTGTCTATGTCTCAGTGTGCAGTCCACTCAAATCAATCGCGGCATAACTTTTTTTTAAGATATGAATACAACAAGTTTGGTAATGTATCACAATGAGGAGGTTATCCGAAATACACAAAAGGGTGTGAGTTTTGTGTGTGAATTTCCGTTTCATTTTGTATTCCTTTTATGATGACATTCGCAGAGCTTCAGAGTGATCTATATATGTGAATACATTTTGATAATATGGCCAATGTAGATGAAGTAAGCATGCGACAGATGGTGCATTGCTATCAACAAACTCGAGCGCATGTCCCTGCCTTAGAGTTGTTTGTTGACTTTGATGTGTTATCCGAGGTTGAGGAAGACCCAGACATGGACACCGAGAAACAAAGCGTTTTGGAAAAAAACCTCAGTGATAGTGAAGACAAACTCGAAGTGAACTACGAGATCAACGACGAAGATCAAGATGGTGGAGAAAGGAGAGCCATTGTGGCTTTACAAAGTTCAAGTAATCAACCTATGAACCAATATCCTGGCGATGTTCTACCATTTATGCAAGTTGGAAGCGCTCCACCCACGAACCAACATCCCTTCGGTGTTTCATCCTTTATATTTGCAGTGGATTTTGAAAAAAAAAACTACTCATGCCTCCTCCATCCGAGCTTCAATATATAGCCACCAAGCAAACAAATTAGTTGTTCCCCATGCATTCTCCTACTCCCTGCATGCAAACAACACGGAAAATTTTTACTGTTGCTACAGCCAACATGCTAAAAGCGGGTAGCCTCCAACACGCTACCAGCAGGTAGCTTTCAATATGCTACCAACGTGTTCAATTTCCATCGTTACAGCTTTCTATAACACGCTACGAGCATGTTGTCAAAATCCTCCATAATTTTGCACAACACCACAAGTATCCCATTTCCAAGGAAATCACCATTTTCAAATCCATTTATAAAATAATTTCTGATAAGTAAGTCATTGAATTTTTAATTTTGTGACAAATAAATTTCTCACATTTATTAAATACATAATTGTTCATTCTGGATTTTTTTTTAAAAAAACTTTTTTTTTCCATTCTAGACCTTTTAAGGACATATCTACTGTTAGCTCCAGATGGCGGTCCCAAGACCGGTTCGGAATTTCCTTAGAATTCAAAACAGCAACCCGTTGTAGATAGCTCCGAACCAGCTTATGGAAATCTTGATCAAATTTAGAAAAGGAGTCACAGGATGCAACCAGTTAAAAATACCGAGTACTAGACTTGGGTCGTTCTCCCTAGGAATTGAAAACGATGGTTCGCTTTTGATTGAGAAATGTTTAGGGTTGCAATTTTTTGTTTTGAGAACATAGCAGAGAAACAGAATAAGATTGCAATATAATAAAGAGTGCTCGGCCATGGGTTGAAATACCGTGCGTCCCTATGATCGTCACCGATCCCAGTTTAGATGGACTATCGCTTAAAGGAAACTAACCACTTTAGTCTAATGGTCGAGTGGTGGAGTTAGCCCCTATTCGAAAGTCCTAGGTATACTCAATAACGTAAGACCAAGGTATTCGATGAACTCGAATAACCTATCAAGTTCATGTCGTTAAGGTCTTCCCATTATTGGAAGGGATGTAGGTTAATGGCCTCGGAACTAATCCCGTTCCTCCCCTCCGTTGCCCTTAGGGATCAGTAGGTAAGGTCATTCGCACATTTCAACCCATATCCAAGACACAAGGTTACTACTCGCTACTAACAGAAATCATAATGGCAGAAATAAAATAGACAGAATAACAGAAACATGAGAACTATATTGAAAATTAAATAAGCAGAGTAACGACAATAATATTAATAAATAGACATAAAAACAATAAATTGTTTGGCTAGTGTGGCTACAAGAAAATGGAAATCCTAAGATACACTAACCTAAGAGAGAAAATGGGAGAATATGAATTCCCCCAAAACTCTCCAAAAATTATTCAAAACTCATGATCCCCAAAAATGGGTCTCAAAAGGGTGTGTGGTGAATGGGGTAATATCTCTCCTATTTATAGGCCTCCATTTGGCTTGAAATTTCCATTTTGACCTTCATTTTGCTGGCTGCCCACACACCTGTGCGTACGCACATGTGAGAAAACGTGACTTGCATGTCACTCTAGCTTGTGTGTGTATGCATCGATGGAATGTGCATACACATATAGAACATATATACATCGTTTCGAAACTCTGGATGTTAGCTTTCTAATGGCGCTGGAACCATGTCATTTGGAGCTTTATAGCTCAAGTTATGATCAAATTAGTGTGAAGAGGTCAGGATGGACAGCATCAGGAAAATTTTGAGCACCAATCTTTGGACGCAAATTCTCATAGAATAACTTAGAATTGGAAGAAGTGCTCAACATGAAAGTTGTATATATTGAATTCCTCTTTCCAAAGAGACCAAGTTTGCTCCAATCCGATGACTATAGCTCCCTTTCTCATCTTCTCATTCTTGCTCCAATTTTAACCTATCTAGGCCTGAAACACTTGAACAAACACATCAAGGTATCGAATGGAATGGGAATTAAGTAACTCTATAGTAAAATATGGCTAAAAATGCATGTATTCACAATTTAAGATGTAAGGAGCAACAATTCATGAATGCATTCAATTTGCAAGTCTTTAAGTGAATTTAATTTGAAAATTTGCTTATTTATAGCACAAGATAAACCATCATAAATGGGTTTATCAGCTCCCCCCTGACTATGCTGCGACGGGGCCTGTCTCGACCCATTCCTCGCCCCCCGCCACCTTTGCGGCGGCCACCACCCTTGGATAAGCGCTGAATGTGGCGTAGTCCAGCCTCAGGTGGCATAACCATCATCTCATTAAGCCACTACCGATCTCAAGCTGTGGTTCTCGCGCCAACCATCTTGCGCCTCTCAACACGATTGTTGTCTGGCACGTTAGGCACTTGAGACCTTGGTGGTGGTGAAGCAGCCTCTCTGTGTGCGGCCTCGATGGGTATCTCCTCTGGTGGTCGATGATGAAATGTATCATTGAGTGCCAAGAACCTCTTCCGAGTCAGATACCACCATCTCAAATAATCCGCAGAGGGACGAGGATTAGCGGTTTGAATTACCTAAAAGGTCTGGGCAAATCACAAGATCCATAATGCATGCCAAGTCTATAAAATCAAACACCTTGTTACGGATTCTATAAAACCAAAGACCCTGCGATGAATTCCATATAAATATGTATTTTGGTGCAATATGATCATTATTATGTAAATGATGCAAATTGGTAATATTAGACTTGAAAGGGATTATTCCGGTAATTTGCCCTTAAAATTATTTGAGGATGACAAAACAGAATAAAGAATCAGAGTGTTGCTTCTAAACAAGGTATTCTCATACTTTTTTGTTGGAGCTAGTCAAGCATTTCTTGGTGAATGACTTGATTTTCAAAGTAAAATAATCAATTTATGTAAAAGAATCAATTGAATTTTAAATTAAACAAAATAGATGCTTCATTTTACCAGAGAAAGAATCGATTGTTTACCAAGAATCGAATTTTTTGGTGTTTATTTTCGAATATTCGTTGTAATAACGGATTATAATTGATTGTTTGATGACTAGACATCAATAGATTAATTGGCACAGAATATCAAATTCTTACCACATATAATTGCTAGTAAAAAATTGATTTTATCTTTAACAGAAAGATTATCCGTATGTTAATTTTGACAAAATGGTTTTAATCTATCCAACCAATCTTATAACGGGTTCTAATTCTTGTTTTCATGAGTGTCACACAAATTTTAAGAAAAGAGTTGGGTAGCATTTTCTTAGTTTATTACTTCAAGTCATACTTATTAGAGATACTGTCTCTAAGGATTCTAGATTTTATACGTAGTTATAGAAAAATATTGTTAGTGAACCAAGTGTTCGTTTTTTGTGAAGAAACAGTAGAGTGATCTATCTATTTCTTGTATCTGAAGTTGGAATTGCTTCAAGGTTCGTTTCACTTAGAGCAAGGATGTCTGAGAGTTGAGACTTGATAGAATAATATTGTCCATGAGGAATTTGTATATGTATAAAATACTCATTGTTTTAATTGATTTGTAGGACTGTTAAAATAGGTCAAACCTGTCGGGCTAGCCCATTTATCCATCTAAAGGGATATGCTTTTGCATTTGAATCCAGACTGTTTAAAATTTGAATTTAAACGGACTAGCCTATTTATATAACTTTTTTTGTTTTATTCGTAGGGCTGTCAAATGAGCAGGGCATGTTCATTTAGGCCCGGCCTATTTATGCGTAGCTCGACAGGTAAACATGTTAGCCCGTTTAATTAATTAATTAATCTTTTAAAAAATAAAAAATATATTTTTTAAGTTTAAAAAAAACATTATGTTTGTACAATTGATAGTTGAACTTGGTACGATTGTGATTATGCTATTTGTTTTTAGTGAAGGAAAGAATTGTGCTTGGCTAACATTTCTGCTGCTAACATTTTTTTGTTTCTGTAGTTCAATCTTTGGAAGTCTCTTAGGCTTGGTTCCTGGAAACTCATATCCATGAACATGCCAAGGGGAGCAAATGATTTTTCAATTTGGTATTGGAGTTTGAGAACACTGAAAGCACTGGGAAGTTTTAATTTATGTAAGAGATTACTGAAGTATTGGGTGGGGAAAAAAAAGAAACATGAGAGTTGGGAGAATTCTGGAAACACCCAACATTGTCCTCTTTTAGTGTAAGAATGCACTCAATTTTGGTTTAGGATGAATTTTCTAAACAACTAGTGAAATTAGGGGTTGATGTTGAGGTTGTGATGATGGATGGATGGTGTTGATGGTGGTGATGGTGTTATGGTGATAATGGTTCAGTCTTCTAAAAACCGGTTTACTGATTCAGACCTCTTAAAAACCAGCCTTGTTTTTAAAACTATGAGCAAAATCGTAAATCAATCAATTTTGAAAAAAATTACAACATTTGTGATTATTTTTTGGCCTAAAATACGTTTGTGACTAAATTGATTTTTCAGTTAAATCTTTATGACCAAAATCATATAAAAAAACTTTTTTTTCTAAGTTTTTTCTTAAAAAAGTATTTTTTAAAATTAAAAATTAATTTTTTTATTTAAACTTTTTAAAATAAATAAATAATTAAACGGGTGTGCCCGTTTAATCCTTTGGACTATTCATAAATGAACTGGACTAGAAAATCGCAATCTATATATAAACGAAGCACGAACTAATCAATTTATACCACGAGCTAAACAGGTTGGATCTAAATGGATCAGACCTACCCGTTTGACAACCCTGCTGACGTGCCAAGCACCTATTTCAAACTCGATAGATAGTGGAGAAATCTCCTCACTATTGTGGGGAGGATCCAAAATAGGTACATACTTTCCAAGTGACTCATGATCCCATTCCATGTTTCCTCATAATTAGAGCTTTTGTTTTTAAATACTCTCTCATTCCTATTTCCTACACTTCAAAGTACTCTTTACAATTGCAAAGAAAAGATTAATCCACCACATCCACTTGACTTTTCCCAACTCAAAAACCAGACTCCACAATTTTTTTGATATAATTACAATGTACAAAGATATAATTCACGTCCTCATCAGCACAATTATACAACACACATTTAGACTCTTCTGATCTCTATCAATAATATTTATACTTGCAAGGTTTGCTTTTATGTTTAGTTTACCAAAAATAGAAAACCATATCATTACCTCTACCCTTGGGGGAATGGTTCCTCTCCAAATATTAGTGTCTTGATTCCGCCTTGCCGAGCTTCAAGCCCATCGCAGCATTTATTAGAGATTTTACCGAAAAAGGATCCATCCTCCAAGTAGCTCCAGATCATTTCATCCTTGGTACCTGCATCTAGAGTCAGCGGCAATGAGATATATATAAACAGTCTTTTATTCTTTTTTCATATATCTTGTCGTTAGAGATACGTATATCATATGCCCCTAGCTAGCGATTAGATATGTAATGGAAGTTCATTTTTATATTTTTTAATCCGTGTGCATTTATGTATATATCGATTTTTTCTATTTAAAAAAATAAAAAATCCTAAAAATATATGAGTTAGTTAAATCCGGATGAATATATAAAATTTAAATAACTTTTTTTATGAAATATAATCTTTTTATTTAAATAACTTTTTTATGAAATTTAAATAACCAAACCCATTTTATTATCTCACCAAAAAAAAAAAAACCATTTTATTGATGTAAAAGTAGTGAATTAATTTTATCATAATCCTGAATTTCGAAAAGCTTGAATTCCTCTCTTGTCATGGACATAAAATCAACCTGTCGTACTTTACTGGAGTTTGTTTAGGAAAATGGGAACAGAAAAATTAGTCATAAGTAATACTCCTATGGAATGACTGAAGCTTAATATCTAATTGCATTATTGCAAGTACACACGAGCTTATTACCCTGTCTCCTATAACACATGCGTTCCCTGTTCATCTCGTACGGACGTTCATCTTTTTCCTACTAATGAAGGTCAATGACTAAGGAGTGAACACTGTTTTCTTTTCGTTCTGCGATGCAACTGTGTTAATATGATTTGCTATTAAAAACTTTTGGAAACATTTCAATTGATTCAGGAATTGAGCTATTTTAATAGCTATAGCCATTCATCTCAACTAGCTAGGTAATGAAACACTTAAAATGTATCCAAAACTTTTAAATTTAGGCTAACAAATATATTAAGAATACTCATTAAAAATATTATAGATGCCAAACATTTTTTTATTTTTAATTCTTTTTAAAAATGTACATAATTTATTTAAAATAGATTGCTATTAGCAGCTAAATAAAATTTTAAAATTAAATAATTCTTTTTTCTTAAAAGAAATTAAAGAACATAATTATTTTATAAATATTAATATTTTCCCTAAATACGGCCGTTCAATATTTTTTCCATTTTTTAAATATATATATATATATATATATATATAATTAAAATCAACGCACCAAATTACCAAATATACCTGAGGCGATTCATATGTATATATATATATATATATATATTACATCTTTTCCATAAGGCATGGATTGGAAGGTTAGAGAGAAAGTGGGTTGTTTTCTGTGGCGCTTTTGTGGTCACACGCATGTCTACTTTGGTCCCATATACTTGGCATTTTATTTCGATCTTTTTTACAATATTCCTTTTGTAGATACATTTTGGTTCCTTTTTCTTTTCCTTTTAATTTTATAAAACATTAGTATATGTCTAGATTTAAATCTTGGACGAACCCCATTCAAACATTTGATGATAGCTCCACCACCACTACCAATTCCATATCCTCACGAGTAAAGACCCTTTTTAGTGGAGATCATGATGACATCAATCCCACCTTCTCATGACGTTTTTTCATCCTCTTCAATCTTAGTGCCCCGGCCCTTTGTTTAGCTTTCTCTGATCTGTACTTATTATTATTATTATTATTTTGCTCTAACATTCACAACCAAACTCATGGAGACATTGGCATTATTCCATGATCAGTGATGATGAGTTGTCTTTGAATTCATTCTTCCTTTGCTACGAATTATTAAGACACAAGTTTCATGCATTCTCAAGTTCATACTAGAATCTACTGCTCTTAGAGAGGTCAGATAATGGAGAAATAAAAATAAAAGAATCACCATCAAACCTCACTACAAGAATTTCACCCGTTAGACTATCTTTGAAAAGTAATGTCAAAAGTTTGAAAAATATGCGTTAGACAAAGGTAATGCTTATTTGACAAACGAGTATTGCCTATTCTCAAAGGGGACACTTTCTTGTGCTTTTCGGGAGGAGAATAAGCATCACTTCTGCTTCAAAATAGGAGACACTTTTCTTCACTTATGCCTACAGAAATAGGGGACGTTTTTTTCAGCTAAGGCATCGCTTCGAAAGGAATGCCTATTCTCTCACTCTTATTAAAATATTATATATATATATTAATAATTATTTTTTCCTAAGAATCTAATATTTAGTAATATGATCTTAATCAAATATTATAAAATAAAAAATACATAATAATACCATACAATATTTTTTAAATAATAAAAATTATCCTTAAGCAAAAAATATATATTTATAATAAACCAAAAGAACTCATGAATATAATCAAAATACAAAAATTTTACATCTATACTAGTAAATCACCATTAGTATTTACAAGCTAAAACATTTTTGCAATCCACCAACCATTGAAGCTACCAACAACCTTCACAGCATCACCATTATCACAAAACTCGAGCTGAACCTGGAAATATATAGAAAATAGTGTCTAAATCCGTGAACTCATTCAATGAAAATGGGTGTTTGTTACAAACAGTACAAGCAGTGCTAGCATATAAAAATCAGCATATAATTACGAATGGTTTGCATACTGTAACATTTCGATTTTTGGTATACTGCGATACTATTTACAATCGGAACATCACATTACCTAACCTAAGAAACTAACTCTAGACCATAATATTTACATATAAGCCCGTCGGAATTAAAACGTCATCATATCAAACATATAATAACCAGTAAATAAAATGGCTTCTTTCACGATAAGCGAAGAAATCCCAAGATAGTATATAAATAGTAGCATTAATACAGACTCGAGGTACAAATACTTGTATAAAATAAAACATTCGGCCTGACCTTACAGTGATCTCGTAGGCTAGGATGCGAGCCTAATAACAAAAGAAAATGACAACAACATCTTAAGCCTCTTATGTGTCAACAAGATGAGGCACTCTAAACACTCGGGCCCGATGATGGCGATGGCCAAACTCCAAAAAGATCATAACTCGGAGCGTTCTGACTATCAGACAGTCGATTCGGCAAGCCATCTGGCAATCTCTGTACCAGGGCATGACTACAATGGATGAGAGAATACTCGGGACGACGCTCCAACTCCTTGATGAACTATAAGTAGTCCTCTGTGGCACCGATATCCATAGGTATCGTAAAGAAGTAGAAGCAGGAACCTCTTCATCGGGATCTTCTTCTTCTTCCGGATCTTCCTTCTCTTCTCCTTCCTCACTAGCCTCTTTCTTCTCAACTAGAGGGTTCCATCCCTCTAATCTCTTTTTCTTCTTCGTCTCCTTCGCACATCCAACCCTCACATGGCGGAATGAGTTCCCAACTCTTAGACGACCTCAACTTCTGATCTTACCCGCCACCCTACAACGGAAGGAATTAGCTTCCTTAGTAGAAGAAGACGAAGGCTCCCGCAGAGTCGAAGATAATCCCCTTGGAGAGTAATGCGGAGTTGGACTCGAACGTCTAGAAGGATGAGATCCTCGAGTAGATGACTTCTCATTTCAGGATGAGCTAAGAGGTCGATCTGACATCGGTGCCTCGATTGGGACCCCGTACGGACGATCATGGTCAAACCTGACGCTATGGAGAGGATGGACGAAAGATTCATCATCAAAGTGATAACGCCTAATCTTGATCTAACTAAACCAATTCGTTTCAAGAGAACAAGACTAACTTTACACCAAACACGTCCCCAAGAAAGGAACCAAATTTGATCACACTCAGCCCATACTAAGCCGACCAAGCCAAACCGATCCAACAGTCACATATAGGTTTATTCTTTTAAATTTGAAACTTTATTATTATTTAATCTTTTGTGCAAAAAGCTCAAAAGTCCCTTTAATGTTAAGATCCAAATTTAGTCTTTATCAAAATACTATTTTTATTTTTAATCAAGTATACTTTATATAAAATTACATTTTAGTACTATATTTTATTACTTTATTAAATTACATTATTTCCTTAATAAAAGATTTTTCTTTACATCTTCCGGAATCATATCTCATATCAAATTAGATAATTTAATTAGATTTTATTAAAATATATTTTTCATTATATCTAAATTAAATCTTAATTTATATTAAAGTTCTTTATAACCAAAAATAATACATAATTAATATATGAATTATTTTAGATGTACACCAACATTAGCCACTATTTTCAGTTATCGTATTTTATACAGTTTATAGATACAAAAATTTAAAATCTAAAAAAAATATTTCCAGTCACTCTATACGTGGATAAATTACACGCGCCTGATAGACCCCATTTCGATGGGTTATTTCGTATCATAAATTGACTAATTATCGACCTCTCACCACTTAAATACTAGCAAAATAGGCTTGTTTGCGTTTAGTCGTTCCTTAGGACTGTAAATGTAAATTTTTGCTGTTTTAGCCAACTTTTATCCTGTTTTAAACCGTTTTCTGTTCCGCACGATGCCTTGATGTGTGCGTTCAAGTATTACAGGCTTTAATAGGCGAAGTTCCGAGCGGAAGTGACTGAAAAGGGCGAGAGGAACGAGGAGATTGCAAGCAAAACCTAAAAGGCCATTGCTAGACCCTATGCGTACGCACCAGAGAGCCAGTGCGTACGCACCGTAGCCTTGGGCGGCACGTCCAAAAGCTGGTTTCGGCACCAATGCGTATGCACCAGAAGCCTCTGTGCGTACGCACCAGTGGTTTCCAGCATCTATAAATAGAGGAGCCTTCACCATTTCAAGGAGAGCCCACATTCCACTTCTAGTTTAGGGTTTAGGGTTCCATTTTAGGTTTATTGTCCCTTTTACTTAGCCAAACATTTATCGCTTTTTATTTTGTCTGTTTTATTTATTGTTACTCTACTGGATTTCAATATCAATTTTAATCATTTTACTGCCGTTACTCTCTCAGTTTAATTTTCGCAATTTTATAATCATGTCTTGCCATTATGCTGCCTGTTTATTTTCTGCCGTTATGATTTTCGCACGTAGTGAGTAGTGACCATAGTGTCTCGGCTATTGGTTGAAATGTGCGAGTGACCTTAGCTGCCGATCCCTAAGGGCAACAGATGGGAGGGACGGAGTTAATTTCAATGCCGTTAACACTACGCCCCTGCCAACAGCGTGGGGACCTTAACGATACAGACTCAACACGATGCCCAAATGCATTATTAGTGAGTTCTTCCTGGTGACAGCGGGATTTACTCAAGTTCTGTTTACAAATAAACTCATTGCGATGCATGCATTATTGGTGAGTTCTTCCTTGTGACGCGGGATTTACTCGAGTTCTATTGTAAGACCTAGGTCCCCCGCTGTTGTGTATGCCTAGGATCTTCGGATAGGGGTTAACTCTGCCATCCTGTGGTGGTTCGTTTCCTTTAGGTGACAGTCCATCCAATCTGGGATCGGTAATGATGATCATGGGGACGCACAGTATTTCAATCCATGGCCGGACACTCTTTTTATTAATTGCTGTTTTTAATCTGCTTTCTTGCGCTCTATTCTCAACAAACCAACTGCAATCAACCCCGACATTTTCTTGATAAAAAATAAACCTCTGTTTTTGCTTCCTAGGAAGAACGACTCGAGTCCCGTACTCGACATTTTTAAACTTGATCACCTCTATGACACTTTCTAAACTTTGATAATGCAAAGGAGGGCCTTCAACGACGTGCCTTTCCCGAGCCACATCAGCGCTCTTGTTGTCTTCCTTATTGCCTCACTCTCGAAAGCTTCACCAAAACTCACAATAGCCTCTTCGTTTCCACCACCAAGAATAAATGTATTGTAACTTGTTAGTGCACTACACAATTACTTTAATTGGAGCAGATATTGCATTTTACTTTAATTTTATTTTAGTTTAGTTTTTATTTTAGGTGTGTTTAATTATGACTATATTTTGTAATATAATTTTTATTATGTTTGATTATAGTTTTATAAATACAAAAGAAAATTATACAAAAAATAATACTAATATAAAAAAACAAAAAAAAAATGAATAAGAGATACATGAATATGAATATGATTATAATCAAACTAATATGATTATTACTAGTAACTTTTATTATAAAATCTAATTATAATCAAACGCATTTAATATAATAATCAAACTAAAATTAAAGTTTAAACTCATGTTATAATTATATTATAATCAAACACACTCTAAATTATATTATAAAACATGATTATAATCAAATAGGGTCATGTAATAATCAAACTCAATAATTCAAATTAAAGTTTAAAATTATGTTATAATCAAACACGCTTCAAATCATGTTATACAAATTTGATTATAATCAAACACATTTAAAGTACTAATCAAACTCAAGAATATAAATTATACATAGAGAAATCCTATATAATAATCAAACTCTTAAATTATAATCATCTGACACTTAAATACGCATAATAAAAACAGTGAGTTATAATAATAAAACATTTAAATATGTATAACAAAAAGAAAAGAAAAAAAAAGCTGTTGATAACGTTCATTATATATGGAAGTCAAGATGTTCCCTAAAATCTACAGCACCTTAAGGTCTTAAAGTCATGTTACCTAATGAATGCAAGGTTGAAAATCATAGTCTTCAAGACATAAGAACCTAGTGATGTGTGATTGTAGACTTGAATCTTACCCAAGCCATGAGAATCCATCTAAATCATGAATGGTTAAAAATTAAAGTTTTATCGGTACCTATAAAATTTTTTTTAAGAGGTTCTGTATGTGGTGCTTTTATTGTTCTTGATCTATTTGCTTGCTCTTTCCACTAAGTTGTTGTTGTTGAACTTGAGAACTTTGAATGTCAGATGAGTTTTCCCGCTGATGTGAAAAATGTAAAACCCCATCTTTTTGCAACGCTTTTCTTAAGCGACGGTTTTGTCCGAAACGAATATAACGAAACGTATTTGATCTCGCTTGCTTGAAATAATGTTGTGTGATATTAAATAGTGACTTGGACGACGATGATGATGATTCTAAGACTATGGTACGAGAATAGCGCCACGCTTTTTGCCTTACGGCACGCTTTTAACGGTTTGCAAAAACGCGCGTAATTTCGGAACCGAAAATTTTTCGAAATTCGTATATGAGCATGGAAACCCTAACT
>JASCZI010091334.1:15013-25319 GCA_036250425.1 Stylosanthes scabra | reverse complement strand
GGTACTTCAGATCTCCATCTCCCTTCTCTATTGCAAGTTATTAGTTGATTCTTTATTTCCTTGGTCTCCTTACACCTATTTGAGTTCCTTATCTTTGTAGAGAAGCATGCACGTTTCGCATACGCTTTATAGAACAACTCAGCTTCAACAACTGTTTGAAAAGTCATTCCAACGTTGGGGACATATTCTTCTTCAACGTCACACGTGTACTGCAAAAATCATCTCACTCATTACAATCCGCAGCGGATTTTTTCGCTCAAATGAACCGGATTTAACGCATCTCGAATTAAAAAGAAAAAAATCCCCATGTTTCCTTACACAACAACATTAACATTAACAACACATTCTTCTAATCATTATCAGTAACGAACACGTACAAACCCCAAATACAAAAATCAATATCTGTCGAAACGGATTTTGTTAAAATCCGAACCGGATTTCTTTAAAATCCAAATCGGATTTCTTTAAAAACACCTACACATAACGTCAATGACGATGTGGGCGAAAACATCATCATAACATAAATGATGGACATTCATTAAAAGCATCCAAATGCATGCATTAAAGAAAACTCCACAAATTTCAAACATTGCACCAATAAAATACATAAAATGTTTCAAAACCTGTTCAAAATGTTCTGATGCATCTGCTGTACCAATAACGAGTTCCATTTCGAGTGGAATGTTTGAACAATAAAAGAACGATGAATGAGTTGTTACTTTCCGCAGAGAAAATGTGAGCAATGGTTAGCCTAATGACGAGTCCAACAAAATATAAAAATGAAATAAAATGATGCGTGTTAGAGAAAGAGACGCGTTTTTCGAGTTAAGAGAAAATTTTATTTTCTTTTTTTGAAATAAAGGTAGCGCGTTTGTTAGACGGGCTTGATTGAGCTTAGTTGGGTATTTTGCTTGGTTGGCTAGCATTTTTGTTATAAGTAATATATTGGTTATTGTACTATATGTAGTTAATCATTCACTATATTCATACACCATTCAGTCATTCAACCTAGCCTGCAACTTAGAACAAAGATTAACAGTCCTTGCCTCGCGTTCTCATCTTAGTAGTGGATCAAATGGAAGTCACCCTTGATCACCATCTCACATGCCACCATAGAGTTGACCAAATAATAATAATGATGATGATGATAATGATGATGGTTTTTAGTTCATATCTAATCACAATTTTAAAGTTAATAAAAATTCAGTAGTTTGAATTTTTTAAAGGGAAAATTACCCTAAAAGACCGTTAAAGAGATTAAATTATTAAAGAGGATTTTTTTATAAAAATATTATTAAGAAGGACTAACTTATGTAATATTTAAGAAGAATGATCAAATCTTTTCATTAAAGAAACAAGCATATCCTTAAATTAATTGCATATTTATTATTTTTTAAACATTTGTTTCTCCAATTAGTAATTAATTATTCTACTCAATTTTAATTATACACATTCATTTATAGCAAAAAAAAATTGTTGCTACTAACTACTATTGTACTGTTAATAAATTATATAATTTTAACTTCGACTCTTTTATTATTGTTATAATAAGACGTATAATTAGTCCGATTTAATTTAAATTTTGTTATTTATTTTTAATTTTTTCAATTTAAAATATCTGCTTTTAAAACTAAAATTTAAAAGTAACCAATTCGTTGCTACGAAATTTTTATATTATAAATTGCCGCCTTTAAATTTGCTATTATTAAAAAACGTAATATCATTTATAAAAATTTTAATTAAATTTTGATAATTACTTTCTCTAAATTATTGTCATAAAAAATCATTTATAATTACTACTGTCTCTAAATTCTATAAATAATTTGGAGGTAGTAATTATAAATAATTTTATTAAAAATTATAAGTAATTTGAGGCAATAATTATAAATAATTATTAAAATAGTAAATAACTTTTAATATCAATAAATTTAGAGACAGCAATTTTTAATACAAAAATTTAGTGGTAACGAACTAGTCCTTTTTAAATTTTAGTTTCAAAAGCAGTAATTTTAAATTGAAAATTATAAATAAATAACAAAATTCAATGAAAGATTAATTTTACGTCTTATCATAAGAATGATAAAAGACTTGAAGTTAAAATTAGATAATATATTAATGATAAAATGGTAGTTAGCAGCAACAAAAATTTTTTGGTTATAAATGTATTTGTGTAATTAAAATTGAGTATAATAGATAATTAGAAAAAATGTTTAAAAAATAAAGGTGTATAATTAAAATTTAGTAGAATAGGTAATTACTAATTGGAGAAAAAAATGTTTAAAAAAGAATAAATATGCAATTAATTTAAGGATATGTTTGTCTTTTTTAAAAAAAGATTTGATCTTTTTTTTAAATATTAAATAAATTGATCCTTCTTAATAATATTTTTATAAAAAGATCCTCTTTAATAATTTAATCTTCTTAACGGTTCTTTAGAGTAATTTTCCCTTTTTTAAATTTCGTTCCTAGCATTATGTTTCAGCTGCGTAGTTAAAATAACAAATCTTTACTTTTCAAATAATTAATAACGTAAATGAGAAAATAGAAATAATTTTTAAAATGAAGAGAAAATATATAATAGAAAAATAAATTGGAAGAATATTTAATGTTGCGAATAATGTGTCTCGTTTTAGAGATTATATATAGGGATCTAATTTTTTTAAAATTAAATATCATTTAAACACATAAATTTAATTAGATAATACTCAACAAGTCTATATATCTATAGATTTTTTCTTCAGCTTCCTTTCAGTTTGTTCTTTTGACCTCCTTCCCACGGTAATACCAAACAAACATCAAATAATTATCTGCATGCATGATGCATGTTTAGATTCGGCAACTCACCAACAGAACAATTTTTTATCAACAATTAGATAACCAACAAAAATTCAGTCAATATTAGCCAATAATTTAAATTGGATGTCCTATTTCTTTAGGTTTCAGATGTTATGTTTCTATTTTTAGTTGTTTTAGGTTTCAAATATTTTATCTTTAAAAAAGTTATGAATGTTTCACTAATTTTCATTATTGATGTTCTATAAATAATAATTATGAATGTTTTATTTTTGTTGGTTTATTTATTGATTAGAAGAATATTTTTCTTTTTTTTTTTTTCTTTCAAAACCTCCCACTAGCATTGTCCTTTTCCGCTAAATCTAGTGAGTAGACACTCAACGTCCTCTCAATAAAATAATGCAAGGATAAATTTTGGAATTCATTATTTCTGTATCTAAAATTTTTGTATTAAATTCATTATTTATATTTAATATGTGAGTCTACTAAGTATGAAAATACTAAGTATGAAAACAGGTTAATGGATAGATGAAGATTTAGATTTTTTCTTAATTTTATTTGAGCTAGAAAGTTTGATGACCATACAGTTTTATTATTCCAAAAGACAAATCAAAGTACACTGCTTATGAGGTACAGTATAACGTAACCTAGCTAATGCATAGTGCAATAATATACCCAAACATCTAAACATTTATTTAGGGTTGGACAACCATAAAAACACAAAAGCAGAAAATTAGACCAAATAAAGCAGATTAGGGCTTGCCGGAGAAGTAAATTTTGTGGATCTGCTTTTTATCATCCTTTGAGAGGTTCACCTTCCTTTGCTTGTGAGGCAAAATTGAAGGATACATGACGGATTCCTCGTCGGACGAGTGGCGAAGCCCCAGAAGGTGACCAATCTGGTGCATCGCCACCGTCTCCAAGTCAACTACCCCGAACTTCCACAATTGCTTCCCGGCCAAGTTATCGCCAGGAAGCGCCCAGTACTTGGAGTTATCAAGAGCCACGATCCCATAAGCAAGACCATCGTCCCCATCACCACCGCCATCAACCTTATGATAATACGATTGCTTTACCATAAGGGTGGCCCCCACCACTTCCACTCTAAACAAGTGGCGGCTGAGATGCAAGAACCCAATCTTGATATCCGCGGCATTGTACGCAGCCATCTCCGTGAAGTTAACTGCCCCACCAACAGCAACCGACCACCGCTTGAACGAATCTCTGAAGACCTTGACCGCCTTCTGCGGGATCTTGATCGTCGGAAGAAAACCGTAGGTGAGCTCCCTGCGGTTGTTAGGGAACCAGGCCGTGCCTAGAGGCCACGACACGGGATCGGTACCGGAGAGATGAAAGGCGTAATTCAAGTCCGGTACACCGCACCGGAGCAGTTCCATCTGTTGAGCAGTTTCTTCGTCTATCATCCCGGTAGCTTTGAGATTGAAGAATTTCTGGTAATTCTTGAATGCTGATACCGTACGGTTGTCGAGGTCGTCGTTGAATGACTTTGAATACGTGATGTATCCGTACTTGGACAAATACTCTTTGAAGTAACTGAGGCCGTCGATGTTTTCCACATGGGTTAAGGAAACAACAAAACAACCGCCGCAATCTCGCTCCTCTGTTGTAGTGGTTGACTTATGATGACTACCCTTTTTATGCTTTGAAAGCCATGATTTCAGTTTGTTATAGTTATCAATAGTTTCTGTATAGTTGCTGCCACGCCGTGGGGATTTTGTCTTTCTGTTATTGGAGAAATGCTTCTCTATTAGTTCTTTGAAGCCTGTCTTACTCGGTTGTTTTAAACTGGAGACTAATTTTTTTGCTGCTCCAGATAGTTTAGATAAGTCTAGGGAGGCTGTTGGGACGGTGGTGTCGAGGAGGACAAAGATGAGTAAAAGGGAGAGAAGATAAGCTTTCATGTTGATGATGATATGATAGGCTTTGAGGAGTTGTGAGGACTTGTTAGAGTTAGGAAGAGAGTATATATAGAGGAGTTGATGATGATGATTACAGGACCATAATTAATTAGCAGCCATTGCATGGGGTCTTCGTCAACTGGGAAATTTCATCACACTTCACCTAGCTAATAATTTAATAATTTGATATGGACGCTGAATACTCACGTGTATTGATGCATGTCTTATTTTGACAATCATTCAATACTTTGAAATAGCGAATACAACGAGTGTTCTTATTATCTTATTCACTAATCACTGCAGATACTGATTTGCATGCACCAACTAATTTTTTAATTGAATGATTTTAGACGAGTTTAACCTATGTTCAGAAATTATTTTACGTCTAGTAGTTACGTCATTTTAGATGTGTCATAACTCATAAAAAATTAATGCAGGAATATGACAACACAAGTGCTCATGTCCAGGGAAAAAAAACAAAGATAATAATAGATTAAATTATGAGTTTAATTTTGGAATAATCCTATACCTACTAACATCTTAATTCACAATTAACTCAATAAATAATTTTTAAAATTAAAATATATACATCTACTTTTATTTAAAAAAATTATATATTCAAATTAAAAAGCTATTTATATTTAATATTTGATTAAATGTATGTATAAAATTATTTTTTTACATAAGTTTAATACTTGATGTTTAAAGTGTTAATAAAGGATAGATGGGACAAAGAAGAATCAATGTCTAAGGACGGATCAGAAGAATAGTTAAGCAAAAAATCTAGAAAGCCATCGCTACCCCCCACCGAGTGGTTTTGGAAGCTCACTCCGTAAGTTCTTGCATTGGGTCGGAGGTTGTGGAATCGATTATGATATATTTATAAATATGAATTAATGTGGAAAGGTATATGCATTTAATTTATTATTATTTATGTGCACCCTAAAATTTTAAGATCTATGGGACAGTATCCACCCATCAATAATCACCTACCATTAATATATATTATGAAATGTGATTTTCATTAAAATCTAATTTAATTAACTACTTAAGATTATAAATGAAACACACAAAATTAAATGTTATGCAAAATCTATCACTACTCCTAAAGTTACCTACCTATCCACTTATTAGTAGACGACAGTGATACCCAACAAGGCCACCAGTTTCAGCCGTTTGTTTTGAATATAATCTACAGAAGATGAATATAATAAGTTTGTGGGAAGAAAACAAAGGCACAAGATATACAAGTTGAAGTTAGTTTCCATATTGAATTATTGATCATTGCCATTATTTCGTGTAATGGTCCTGAGGAATTGAAATATAGAATGCCACTTGTCCAGTTGACACGTGTTTCTAGTTTAATTTCTCAAGTGCGATAACAAACTAATAATTAAGCTTCAAGTTATGGAAATTAATTATAGAAACCGATTAAAAAATTGGACTAATCTACATGTATATACGTCTCTTGTTTTTTTTTTTATTTTAGTTTATGCATTGAGATGCATGCTATACATAATTATTTCTATACTATTGTATGTTATATTTATGTGTTTTATAAATTTTTTTATGCTAATATTTATATTTTTCGTATTATAAATAAAATGTATGGAGGTGTACAAAAATATATATAGCATTATCAGTAATAAGCAGTTATTGTTTAGGCGTTCTCTCAACTTGATTTCCTTTTTCTTCTACTAATTAAGAAAATTATACAACATTCAAATTTCAATTTATTGTGTTTATTTTTGTTTAAAATAATGGAAAACAGATTCATGCTCGTTTTAAAAATTATACAAATTTATTTTTTATTTTTATAAAATATCTAACAACTCATGACTTTTGAAAAAAAGGGTACAATCAAGTCTCTGTATTAATTTTACTTAGATAAAAGGAACCAAAACTGCTAGTAGAATTTCTTATAAAACTATTTTCATGATGAAAAATGGGAACCACGGACATTTTCTTTAGCAGTTATATAAGCCATCTCTGTTTCTTTTATCTTAGTTAAACTAATAAAAGGTGATTGATTGTACTGCTTTTTCGAAAATTATGGATTGTTAGGTATTTCACAAAAGTCACATTTAAATTTGTTCAATTTTTAAAAAAGTCAAGGATATAAATATATTTTTCCTAAATTAAAATGTAAAAAAAACCTTCATAGCCAACATTTATTTGGACAACACGAACTAATAAGAATTTCTCTCTATTCCTCTCATGTATGGCTTTTTTTTACCCCTTTCTCTCACACGATTTTTTTTTCTAGAATTTTTATTGGTTAATGTTGATGATAATTCATTAGTTACGTAGGTAATAAGTTATCATTTAAGATTACATATCGACTAAATCCTTTCTTAGCTTTTTCATATTGTTTTGTAGCAATTTATGGTGAGGCTCATGAATTATGAAATACGGAGATTGATAGGACAATAGTAAGTTGAGGTTGCATGAAATTATTAGAGATGTAATAATTTGTTTGTTTCTCTTATTAATTTGAATCTTTTAGATAACTGATATCATTATATAATATCCTTCTATTTTATTCACTGGACCTGAATCATGAACTTTTTCTCGCGTTTAAATAATATTCGCTTGTGCTAAACGTTTAAACCAATAAAAATACAATTTATGCAGAGAGAACAAAAAGAGATTTAAGAGAAATAAAAACAATTGAATCAATATTATTGAGTGAGAAGAGAGAATACAAGAGTTTATATAGAGGTAGAGATAAGAGTCAGAAGTAATAAGAGTTAACTTGTAAACCAAGAAATTGAATCTATTAGAATCAAAGTGTAGCAAAAACGGAATACTTGTTTTGCTAACAGTTTTCCTAACTGTTTTGACTTCTCTCTCACACGCCCCCTCAAAATTGTGAGAGCAGCTGGGATAGAAATTGGAAGTTTCACAAGTAAGTTCTGAAGCCATGTGATATCTGCTGAGGTATTTGGTAGGCAATGAAATTCTAATTCTGTTGAGGATCTACGCACAGAAACTTGTTTCCTACTTGACCAAATGATTTGATCGGATTTCCTCCTAATAGAATGCAATATATCTACTTGTTGAATGCAGATCATCAAGATCATTAGCCCAGTCCGAATCTTAAAAGGCCGTTAAGTTGAAATCAGTGTTTTTAGAGAAACATAAACCATGATCAACAACACTAGATAGAGAGATATCTCAAAATTCATTCTTTTCACAGCTTCCAGTGTTGTTGAAGTGGTTTGTGTATAAATTGACTAACATGATTAACCCAAAAAAGATATTTCACAGCCTCCTAGACCTATAAAAGGTAGCATCCTCAAATAAATCTGATCCTTGAGAAGTTAATTTCATAGTGGACGCATTAGCTAATCTAAAGATTTCATTGAAATCTATATGCCTCGTTGTTGATGACAGCCTTTGGCCACAAGTTTGGCCTTATATTTTGTAATAAAATTTTCAGGACTCCTTTTAATTGCATATACCCATTATTGGCATGAGGAGGGGGATGGATAAGTTTCCAAGTCTGATTTTTTAAGAGAGCATCATATTCTTCTTTCATTGCTTGTGTTCAACGAGAACTGCTAAGAGCTTGCTTGACATTTTTTGGAACATTCTGAACCAAATCAAAAGTAGAAGTTGTAGCATGAAATATTTTTGGTTTATAATAAATCCTAGTTTTGGAACGTTTAGTCATAGAATGTGTATTGGTGGTGGGAGGATTATCAAATAGAAGATCGATTCATAGAAGAAGCATCATTTTCTTGTGTAGCTATAGTAGGAACAACTAAGGATTGAGTAGATGATGTAGAGGCAATGATATATCAGTGTTAAATAGAGAGGATGAGGAGGTAAATATAGAATTATAAGGAAAACAAGATTCATCAAGTAACACATTCCCAGTAATATAAATCTTTCCCGAGGAACTTAAGCATTTGAAAACTTTTTACCGTAGAGCATAGCCTAAGAAAATGCATTTTTGAATGATAATCAAAGCTTGTTACTTGTATGCATTATAAAGTCTCGCTACAAGAATTGCATTTGTACCGACGCCGTTACCGACGGCTTGACCGTCGGATATTAATATTGGTCATTGGTAATAACCCGTGGCCAAACAATTCGTTGGTAAATACTACCGACGGCTTTTGATGGCCGTTGATAATAATAAAATAATATTATCGACGCCGAGGCCGTCGATAATATTACATCACCAAAAAATTAAAAATTATAATATTAACTGGCCGTCGGTAAAAAGGCATTGACCAAACTCATTTTTTTATATTTTTACCGACGGCTCAAAAACTCGAAATTTAGACAACAAGCTGTCGGTAATAATAAATCAGATTAATTTTTTAAAATGTATTTATTTAAGCCTGTTTATTTTGTTATAAAATTCTATACACCTAAAACCTGCAAAAATTAGTTTAAGAACAGATAATTAAGAATGAAATAAAATTACGAAATACTCAATAAAAAAGACAAGTAATAAGTATTCTACAATCTGTTTACTGAAATGAAATAAATATCGGTAAAACTACAAATAATATACAAAAGAAAGAAAATATAATATGATTCAAGCATAATTTGGGTCATCTGGAGGGACTTATCTCCATCCGGCTGAGGCTGGTCAGTCGCACTCGAGGGGGATGGTTGAAGCGGTGCTGGTGGCAGAGGCGACGGTGGACGAGGAATCGAACATGACATAGCGCTGCTGGAGTTTGATGAGCCGCCTTGCATATGCTGCATGAAAGTGTACATTTGAGACACGATACTCTTCCACCGATCGAACTCTATTGACTGGGTATCAAGAGAGCTCTGAAGGCGCGTGAGATAAGTTGCATGCTGCTGGCACAAAGCCGCAACCTCCTCCCTATGCTCCTCTGCTTGCTGTGTGAGCTCTTGGTTGAGCAGAGTGACATGCTCCCGCATATCAACTGGCCCATTGGCAGTAGAGACGTCCTCGGAAATGTAAACCAGCGGCTTAAGGCAACTCGAGACCTTGCCACGTCTGTAGACCTACCCTCTCTTGCAACCACTGGCAATCCTGGCCCAAACCTCTTCATAACATATAGGGGGCTCGGGACAACCGGCGACAATCAATGCAGCGCATTCCTACTCAAGCTGCTTCACCTCCTCCTCATATAGTTACTGCCAAGAAAAAACATTAAATTAGAAATACAACAAATGGATAAGTAAATTAAACAGTAATATCAGATACCGTGTAATTCTAACAAAACACTTACATTTTTATCCTCAACATGCTTGTCAACCCATTGGCCCCAATCCTTCTTCTTCATGTGGGTCCGTGTGAAGACCTCACTATCTGTGGGAGTGCATCCGAGTTCCTCCGCCTATGATGCACTCCCCAAGACTGGTTGAGAATTTCTTTCTTAGAAATCAAGTCATAATAGCGTTATAAATATAGCTCAACCGGTGATCGAAGAGTGAACAAATTTAGAAAAGATGTCACAATGAAAATCAATAAAACCGAGAGTATTTCATCTCGGGTCGTTCTCCCTTGGACTTATGATCAATACAAAGGACTAAAACTAGTTAGAAAAGTATGGGGGTTTGAGAGTTTTCAACTAGCAACTACGATAGCAAGAATGTAAATT
>JASCZI010091333.1:2287-17058 GCA_036250425.1 Stylosanthes scabra | reverse complement strand
TTTCTTCCTTGGTTGCCCCACACTATTGCCGGAGAGGGTGCAAGTCCTGCTATCTCCGCCGACGCTGAAATCTCCGAGGGTGCGACTCTTTGACTCCGAAGACTGACCTCTGCGTTCCATACTTGTGGGAGAGGAGATTATGTTGGTGAACCGGGGTTGTCTTCTCTGGAAGCAATTAGGGTTCATGGGACCTCAAAGGAAGAAGACGAAGAAATGCTTAAAGAACATTATGAGGGGCCGGGTTTTTCGATCACACACTATTGGAGTCCTACTTGGCACTTAACGGACACGTCAATCGTTAACGTGCCACGTTGACTTGCTCCGTCAAGCCATCAGTAAGCAGAATCGACGGATGGTGCATTGTATCAAACGTCTATAAATGATAGGGGCCAGGTTGGGTATTTATTAATGTTGGGGGCCTCGTGGTCTGTCGAAGATTTTGTCAGGGGGCCGAGTAATCCCTGCACTCAAAATATATTAATGTTTGTGTTCATACCAGCCCATTTAGTTTACAATCGTAGGCCCAATCCATCATGAGAAGCCCACATCTACCCGACTTGTTTAGGGAGTTCCCACGTGCCCGATAAACATGTGCCGACTTGTCAGCTCAACGAAGCGGGAGCTCGACTTAAGGCCCACGTCGACTTCCATGGCCATGCAGGGTCAAGGAGCTCGGCTTGGGAAAATGGCGGGAAGAGTCACCCCATGATGAAGCTGTTAGAGCCACAATGAGATATTCTCCCTCATGGTCCTAGAAAATCTCCCCATGATCAGTCACAAGTAATAACTACCTCTAAACACATCCATAAGTATGACGGTAGGGTAACCAAACAAGGTATCAAACACTTACCCATTTCTACACTACATACGATCTGCTAAAAACTCCAACTGACTTAGGCATCGGAGTGCCTTGCAGGCACTCCCCCACCTGTTTCTTGGAGAAGGAGACCATTCTTCGAGTTTGGGCCGTCATAGAAGCAGACTTCAAGGTCTTCATCGCAACATTGGCGCCGTTTTCGGGGACCCGAAGTGTCAGTCGCTCTCGATGGCGCAGCCACTAGCCAACAACCAGCAATCTCCCCCAAGAGTAGATGGACGCACCGCCTCCGACTCTGAATCAAATAACAGGCGAAACAACCGGAACCATGCCACATCGTCTCGTCACCGGTCTCCTTGACGACCAGCCTCCCCGATTCCATCTCCATGACGTGCAGCCACTCAAATCCCGTCACCCCGCTGTATAGCTTCGCAGATCCACATCCCCATAAGACACAGAGAACACCGAAACGCTTATGATATCATGGGCATAGTTACGGGACAACTTGGCCGTTTGGATCGACTTGAAAGTAACTATGCACGACAAAGAGAAGTCGAACAAGAACTCCGCCAAGAACAAGCTTGGAGGAAGGAGACCGAGGAGAAGTTGAGAAGAATGGAGGCTGAGATGAGAAAGAAGGAAGTTAACAAGTCGAAATCCCATCGTTCCGACTTGTTATTCACTTCGGGAGACCCCTTTTCGGAGGAGATCATGCAAGCTGAAGTTCCTCCTGAAATGGTCCTGTATGATGGTTCCACAGACCCGAGCCATCATCTCAGTAACTTCCGGAGTCGTATGTACTTGGCTGGGGCATCGGACGCGACACGTTGTAAGGCCTTCCCTACTACTCTGACCAAAGCAGCACAACATTGGTTCGACAACCTCCCAGAAAGGTCGATTACCTGCTTTGATGACTTAGCCAGAGGATTTCTAACTCACTTCTCAACTCAGAAGGAGAAATCAAAACATGCTCCAAGCTTGCTAGGCGTAAAGCAAGGAAGTGGTGAGAACCTGAGGTCTTACATGGAGCGCTTCAACAAAGCCTGTCTTGAGATTATCAACTTGCCTACTGAGGTCGCCGTGATGGGACTTGTGAATGGACTTCGAGATGGTCCATTCTCCCAGTCTGTGTCTAAGAAATATTCGACCTCTATTGCCGAGATACAAGAACGAGCTGAGAAGTACATCAACATGGAGGAAGCAACTCGACTTCGGCAGGCAGGCCCGTCCAGGGAACCTGAGGTTAGAAAAAACAAGGATACAATGAGGGAGCCAGATCTCGACTACTCTAAAGTTCGGAAGTACCATTCATTCACTCCACTATGGACTTCGTTGGTAGAGGTATATCGAGATATTTGTAATGTGGAGAAAATACCAGCACCAAGACCAATTCGTAGTAGGTCGGCGGGAAACAAGTCGGACTATTGTGAGTACCATCGTTTATATGGTCACCACACCAACAATTGTTACGACTTGAAGAATGTGATTGAACAGCTGGCTAGAGAGGGCAGGTTGGATAGATACTTGGAGGTAAGGAAGTCCGAACAGTCCGATAAGAAAAGAAAGGAGAACAAGTCGGAAGATCGAGGTCGAAGCGGCAATAAGCCTCCAGAGAGAGACATATATACCATCTCGGGTGGTTTCTCCGCTCGAGGGCTGACGAAGTCCTCCAAAAAGCGACATTTGAAAGAAGTGTATCACGTCGGCACAGGGGAAGATTCTGTGAAGTTGCCTGAGATTGTCTTCACATCGGAAGATGCGAAAGGGGTCCAAGAAGGACATGATGATCTCGTGGTGATTACTATGACCCTTGCCAATGCCAACCTCCACAGAACTTTGGTTGATCAAGGAACTCAGCAGACATATTGTTCAAACCAGCTTTTCAGAAGCTCGGCCTGGGAGAATTTGAATTGAAAGCATATCCAGATGCCCTTTTCGGTTTGGGTGGCGAACCAATTAAGGCCATGGGGTATGTAACTCTATACACAACCTTCGGGCGTGGGGACTTGAGCAAAACCTTAACAGTGAACTACATCGTGATTGATACTCCATCGTCTTACAATGCCTTGATTGGACGAAGAACACTCAACAGGTTGGAGCCGTGGTATCCACCCCACACCTATGTATGAAGTTTCCAACTCGACATGGGGTAGTAACAATTAGAGGAGATTAGAAGCTGGGGAGAAAGTGTTACAATGAAAGTCTGTTGCAAGGAGACAAGATGGGCAAAGAACAAGTTAGCATGTTGGAATTCGGGAGACCAGAAAGATAAGAAGAATTGCGACCTCTACCAGAAGGTCGGCTCGAGGACGTCCAAATCAGGGACAGTCCCGACAAGACTACCAAAATCGAGATGACTTTACCCACCGACCTGAAGAATAACCTGGTGAAGCTACTCAGGGATAATTCCGACCTCTTTGCATGGAAAGCTTCCGACATGCCAGGAATTGATCCCACATATATGAGTCACCGGCTGTCTGTATACCCTGGAACAAGACCTGTCCAGCAGAGGAGGCAGAAGATGAGTGAAGAAAGAGCGCAAGTGGTTGAGGAACAAGTTGAAAGTCTTTTGGATGCGGGCTTCATACATGAAATAAAGTATCCGGAGTGGCTCGCCAATGTTGTCCTAGTAAAGAAGCAAAATGGGAAGTGGTGGATGTGTGTTGACTACACAGATCCAAACAAAGCGTGTCCAAAGGATCCTTATCCACTTCCCAACATTTACACTCTGGTGGATGCATCATCAGGCTACAGACTTCTTTGTTTCATGGACGCATACTCTGGCTACAACAAGATTCCCATGCACCCATCTAGACCAGGAGAAGACTTCATTCATAACACCGAAGGCAAACTATTGTTACATAGTTATGCCATTCGGATTTAAGAATGCGGGGCAACTTACTAGAGATTGATGAACAAAGTATTCAAACCCCACTTGGGTGACCTCATGGAGGCGTATGTGGACGACATGCTAGTAAAGACCAAGAGAGAGGAAGACTTGATTCCCGGCTTGTCCAAAGTCCTTTCCACTATCAGGTCGCACAACATGAGATTGAACCCCACTAAATGTGCATTTGCAGTAGGAGCAGGGAAGTTCCTTGGCTTCATGTTGACTCAAAGAGGAATAGAAGCAAATCCCGACAAGTATGCTGCCATTATGAGCATGTTGAGCCCGACCTCCTTGAGGGAGGTTCAGCAGCTAAACGGTAGATTGGCAGCTCTATCAAGGTTTCTGACAGGTTCCGCATTAAAGTCACTACCTTTGTTCACCATCTTGAAGAAGGGAAAGCAGTTCCAATGGATAGAAGAATGCGAGACAGCATTCCAACATTTCAAAGACTTCCTCACAACACCTCCTGTTCTATCTCGACCTCTAGACGGAGAACCCCTCATCATATATCTGGCGACTTTGGACCGTGCAGTTGCTTCAGCTTTGATAAGAAAAGACGATGAATGTCAGCATCCCATCTATTTCACTAGCAAGGTGTTACAGGGGTCAGAACTCAATTATCAGAAGATTGAGAAGGTGGTACTCGCGTTGGTCTTAGCACCTCGAAGATTACGTCCATACTTCCAAGCCCACAAAAAAGTACAAGTGCGAACAAGTCAGCCGATTAAAAATGTCCTTCAGAAAACCGACTTGGCAGGTCGAATAATGCGGTGGGCGATTAAGTTGATAGAGTTCGACATCTCTTATGAAAGCAGGAAAGCTATAAAGGCGCAGTGTCTCGCCGACTTTGTTGTAGAGAATACAGGGACAAAGAGTGACAACTCGGCAACTTGGACGATCTATGTAGATGGGTCTTCCAACAAGTCGGGAAGCGGTGCAGGAATCATTCTAGAAAATGATCAACAGACAAGCTTGGAGGTTTCATTGAAGTTCGGATTCAAGGCCACCAATAACAAGGCCGAATATGAAGCCGTCCTCGCGGGATTGAGGTTGGCTAAGGAGGCAGGAGCTAGAAAGGTGGTAGTATACAGTGATTCTCAAGTGGTTACCTCACAGATCAATGGCGACTTCCAGGCTAAAGATCCGAATCTGAAAAAGTATCTAGAAGCAACTCTGCGAATGATGAATGAGTTCGCTGATGTCGAGGTGCGACACATAGCCAGGGAGGAGAACAATAGGGCCGACGGTCTATCTAAGCTAGCAAGCACCAATCCAGATAGATCCCATCGTAGCTTGATACAAGAGAAGTTGCATACTCCATCGATAACTCGGCAGGATTCGGAACACGAGGTGCTGGCTATTTCAAGGCAAGAGCTCGGTTGGATGTTAGAGATCGTCAAATACCTCAAGTTTGATGAAGTTCCAGAGAATGCTAAAGAAGTGAGAGACCTGATTAAGAGAGCACAACAGTATACATTGGTGAAAGGAATTCTGTACAAAAGGGGCTTCTCAGCTCCATTGTTGAAGTGCGCTCCGACCTCCAAGGTAGGCGAGGTATTAGAAGAGGTGCATAATGGAATATGCGGCAATCATCTTGGAGCTCGGTCCCTAGCCAAGAAGGTTCTCAGAGCAGGATTCTTCTGGCCAACCTTGCAGAAGGATGCAACCACTTATGTGCAGAAGTGCCCACCCTGCCAAGCTCATGCCAATTTTCACGTAGCTCCGCATGAAGAACTTATAAACGTGACTTCCCCGTGGCCCTTCGCCAAGTGGGGTTTCGACCTCCTTGGCCCCTTTCCCCAAGCTCCAGGCCAGCTAAAGTTTCTTATTGTTGGCATCGACTACTTTACAAAATGGATTGAGGCAGAACCACTATCTTCCATCACTGCTAGGCAAAGCAAAAAGTTCCTTTGGAAGAATGTGGTAACTCAGTTTGGTGTTCCTCACTCAATAGTCACTGACAACGGAACTCAATTCACCGACTCTACGTTTCGGAAACTCGTTGCCGACCTGAAGATCAAACACCGGTACACTTCTGTTGAGCATCCACAAGCAAATGGTCAGACGGAAGCCGCGAATAAGGTGATCTTGAGAGGTCTGGAAAGGAGGCTTGACAAGGCCAAAGGGGCTTGGGCAGAGCAACTACCCCATGTGTTGTGGGCATATAGAACGACGCCTCAAACGACTACGGGTGAAACTCCATTCAGACTGGCCTACGAAATGGAAGCAATGATCCCTTTAGAGCTCGAACTCGAAAGCCCAAGAGTCACCTTCTACTGCGAAGTCGACAATGCTGAAGTTTGCCAAACAGAACTCGACCTCGTCAACGAGGTATGAGAAGGAGCTCGGTTACATGAAACAACTCTCAAGGAAAGGGTCGCAGTGAGATACAACAAGAGGGTTATAAGGAGATCTTTTGAGAAGGACGACTTGGTACTACTAAGGAACGACATAGGGCCCCCAACACCTGAGGAAGGGAAGCTCGCAGCGAATTGGAAGGGCCCATTCCGAGTTGTTGAAGTTCTCGGTAAAGGCTACTACAAGATTTCAACTCTACAGGGAACCGACTTGCCTAGGTCGTGGCATGCTTGCAACATGAAGAAGTATTACTCTTAATATTACATCCTTACTCCCTGGTGTACTCTTTTTCCCGACTTCATGGTTTTTTCCCACAGGGTTTTCCAGAAGGGGGTTTTAACGAGGCACTAAAGTGAGGACTAGTACAATACAAGTTATGCATTATCTACTTGTTCTAGCTACCATGTAAATATTTCTATGTTAAAGAAATGTTTGTCTTTCCTTCTACTAAAAGCTTGTCTTCTCTACTCTAAATTTTGTGCAATTTTATTACGCAACAGTTAATTCACGACATATCCAATTTCAAGCTCGAAAAACCGCAAACAATACATAAAAATTGAAAACGACGAGGTCCGAAATTGTGATAAATTGATGAAATAAAAACCGCATTTGTTAAAATGGGAAAAGTATCTAAGGTTCGACTACAAAATAAACCTCTCGAAGAGGAAAACTACAAACATAGAAAAATAATGATCCAAGTTCCAACAAACATAAAAAAAATACCAAAGTCCTCAAATTCCATGACAAGGGGGAGTTGGAGGTGGACCAGACATAGCAGGGCGAGTTACTGGAGACCCTCAGAGGCTGGAACTTGTTCGCTACCTTCGACTGCAGGCTTCTCCGGGTTGTCTTGCTCGTCGGTCGCAGGCTCCGGACGAACTATGACCCCGTCTACGACTTTGTAGTCTGGCCCGATTTGATTCACGTCGAACTCAGGAAGGAGGACTTGGACTTGTTCCTTCAAGTTTTCGGCCACCTCCTCAGCCAGCATTAGGGAATCATTTGAGTGTCGCACAAGTCCTGTGCGTCCTACAGGTCGGCTTTGAGCTTCTTCTAATTCTCAATCTTCAGCTTGAACTTGGCATAGAGTTTCCTATACTTCTCCTTGCCGTCAGCTTTCTCCTTCTTCAACCTCTTCACCAGTTCTTTGGAAGCATTGACTTCTTGAGTTTCCAAAGCCAACCGCGCTTCCAAGCTGGTGACCTTAGAGGACAACTCAAACTTTTCTCCTTCAATAACCCTTTTTTGGTCTCTAGAGCTCTAACTCGAACTCGGAGTAGTTCGACCTCCCCTTCGGGAACCTCAACGCAGCCCTTCAATTTGTTTTGAGCAGCTTGGCAAATTGCCGCTGCCTTAATACTGCTTCGAGTTACAAACTCCAAGTTCTTCACGAAGTTTTCCCCATCCATGGGAATCTTGTTGTTCCCACCAACAAGGTACTCTTGGGCGAATCCGGCGTGGTCAAACTCCTTGCTGTTAATAGGACCGTATTTGGGCTCGAAAGTTTTGCATTTCCGAGTTTGTGTAAGGTCTCGATTGTTGTTGTCGACTTCCTGAGCGCTTAAAATGGATGGAGAAGGAGTGGCACTAGTGTCTTTCCCAAGACGACTTTAGGAGAAACCGACTTGCTAGCACCCAAGTTTGACCCCACCGTAGCAGTTGACCTCTTCGACTTGCTAAGTAAGTGGGCCTTGATGCGATCATATGCGTTCGACTTGCCTGACATTATTCCTAAAAAACAATAAACATAGAACAACAATTTAAGAAGTTAAGTACAACATGGAATGATGCCAGAAGCAAATAGAAAGTCGACGTACCAAGAATTTCGTTCTGAATATAAGTAGAAGATTGTGTGAGTAACAGAAGAGTAGGCAAATGGTTGTCTTTCTTTCCCCAACACTCGCTCAAAGCATCTAGGAAAAGCAGCTCGGGCTCACTCAACTCTTTCCGCTCTACTCTCGGATTCACCCACTCTTCGTTCCAAGTCAAGGTAAATCGGTACTCCCCCTCCCCATTTATCCAAAAAGGGGTCGACCGAGGTTGAGAAACAACTTTGAGGTAAAGGTTTTTAAAATCTCTCACAGACTCCTCGTTCATCTCGAAAATCTTCCTACCTTGATTAGCTCGGAAGGACAACCACTGCTGCTTATCTTTATTAAATGGTTTTGTCAACTTAAAGAGATGGTGGAAGACTCCCAAGGAAGTCAGAAATCCGAACTCCCGACAAACCACCTCATATGCCCTGATGAAACCCCAGGAGTTCGGGTGGATTTGGGATGGTGCAACCTCACACCCATTCAAGACTTCTATTTCAAACTCACTAAAGGGAACTCGAACGCCTACTTTGGTGAAGATGGGCTCATAAACAAAGATACAACTATCACCCTCCGGGTCAACATAACAAGCTCTATCCTCCGGACCAGGGGCAACTACTCGGTATTTCCTACCCTCGGCACTACTTGCACGATATCTATGGTGCTCGCAAAAGTACTTAATGAACTCATCGTCAACCGACTTAGCCCCTAACACAGCAACATCTACCCACTCACAATACTCGGGAATGACTTGGGGCAACACATGAATCACTCTCCTCGCCATGAAGAGGTTTACCGAGAAAAGCCTACAAAAATAACACAACAATACACACGTTGGTAACACAAACAGAGAGGGGGAAAACGAAGGGCAGATGTGATCTCAACTTAGAAGCTCCAAGAACAAACTCTACAAATTCATGCTAATTTCTTTGAAGATCAAAGATGACAATAAATGAGAGTAAAAGAGCCGTGATAATGCAAATCAGTCTTAAACCCAAAACAATGCACCAAGGGGCATTCATCTTCAACACCCCCAATAACCCTCCCAAATTCACAGTTCAACAGTAACAATGGCAACCACACATTAGGGAATGCAACAAAATTGAAATAGCAGAATTTTGAAAGGAATGCAAAAGATTAAGAGCATTAACAAATATTACAGGATTCATGATCAAAAATAAAAAGAAAAATAAGAAACAAATAATACTCACTTGGGGATAAAGAGAATATGCAAACGGAGACGAGAAACTCCGGATTCAGCAGAGAGGCGGCAACAATGCGGGCAAGAAAGGAAGCTTTTTGGTGTGTTGAAGAAGGGGCAGAGGTAGAGAGAGAGAGAGAGAGAGAGAGAGAGAGAGAGAGAGAGAGAGAGAATGAAAGGAGAGAGAATGGGGACGAAAAAAGAGAAAAATGCAGTAAGTTGGAAGAAAGAAGAAAAGTGAATGATGACTCACTTAGAAGCTGAAACGGAAAGGCATAAGGAGAGAGAGAGTGTGTGCCGCACGGAAATCGAGGAGACGTTTAAAGAAGATTCTGGATATATGTGCTTAAGAAATTTAATTTCTGAACTTGAATTTAATTTTCAAAAACTAAATTCAAAAACCAAAACGCCTCAGCTAGAATCTCGGGCCCACAGTCAATCACGCAGATAACACACAACCATTTGATATAGAGAATCTGAATGGGCCAGAAATGCAAGTCGACACGATTGGGTTCGAGGTCGACACGATTGGGTTCGAGGTCGACGACTTTGTGAGAGCGCTTAGAAACCGACTTGCAGAAATGTTTGAACTCATCACCACGTAACGACTTCAAACAGGGGCACTATTCATACCAGCCCATTTAGTTTACAATCCTAGGCCCAATCCATCATGAGAAGCCCACATCTACCCGACTTGTTTAGGGAGTTCCCACGTGCCCGATAAACATGTGCCGACTTGTCAGCTCAACGAAGCGGGAGCTCGACTTAAGGCCCACGTTGACTTCCATGGCCATGCAGAGTCAAGGAGCTCGGCTTGGGAAAATGGCAGGAAGAGTCACCCCATGATGAAGCGGTTAGAGCCACGATGAGATATTCTCCCTTATGGTCCTAGAAAATCGCCCCATGATCAGTCACAAGTAATAACCACCTCTGAACACATCCATAAGTATGACGGTAGGGTAACCAAACAAGGTATCAAACACTTACCCATTTCTACACTACATACGATCTGCTAAAAATTCCAACTGACTTAGACATCGGAGTGCCTTGCAGGTACACCCCCCATCTGTTTCTTAGAGAAGGAGACCATTCTTCGAGTTTGGACCGTCATAGAAGCAGACTTCAAGGTCTTCATCGCAACATTTTGTAAAATAAATTTTAGTAATATTTACAATATATAATGCAATATGACCAACAAAATTTATCATTTTTGGCTAACATTTGGCCAATATTCTAAATACTAAATACTAAATTCTTAATTCAAACTCGAAACTCTAAATCCTAGTATTATAATACAACAATGGTAATCAATAAAAATTCATCCAACATCAGCCAACAATTTAAATCGAATGTTCTATTTCTTGAAGTTTTGAATGTTTTGTTTTTAAAAAATATAAAGTTGACTGATTGTTAATTGCTTTAGGTTTCGGATGTTCTATGACTTTCATTGTAGACGTTTTATAAACAGCGGTTATAGATGTTCTATTTTTTAGTTGGCTGATTTATTGGTTAGAAAAATATTGATCACCTATATTTTTTTTATTATAATAATAAAGTGTTGGATAAAAATGTTGGCTTATATTAATAAAAAGTGTTGGCTCATAATATTTCTTATGCAAATTTTTTATAAATAGATAAAACTACTATAATTTTAAATAAAAATAACATTTGCAATTAATTATTATTTATCACTATTAATTTTTAATATATAATTATATTTTTATATATTTTATTTATAATTATTTTATAATATATTTATCAAATATATGAAATTGTTTTTAAGAAAATACATAATTTTCTTTCATATGACACGTCAAGAAATTCATTTGCTAGATGTGTGTGTTTTTATCATATATATATATTACATTAGATTAGATTATAAGAGATTAGATGAGATGTTACGTAAAAATTTTAGTTTAAAAGACGCCTATTTTTTTCCTTTATTAAGTTTAAAAAAATCAATCACACAAAAACTACCACTATTGGGAAAAGTTACAAGAAATTCATTATTGTCAACTAATTACTCAAAAATTATGATAAATAAATTATTATGCACCACCTAAAAATTTTAAAAATTAATTATGGCTGACCACAAAAAAGAAAATATCGTGTTGCTATGTTGCCAACTCTTGCTGGGTGGGCTGGATGTCAACGAGGTCCATTAGATGCTGATGCTGATGCCAATTCTTTTTACTCCGTTCCGTTAGAAGCTGATTGCTTACCTATGTGCGCCGATAATGTCATGGGGCATATTTGGAAATTTGCTCAGATCTGTAAATCAGTATCTGTACCGTAGAATGCACCAAAGTATAAATGGCTTAATCTGAAATGGTCCAATATAGCAGAAAAGGAATCTTAGCCACCAAAGGCTATAAACACATGGGGCAAAAATCCACATAAAACACATTCTAGCCATAATTCTTGTGTCTCTTGTACCTCTAAACTGACTTAGCATTGGAGTCCATGTAGGTTCAACACCTAGGAAAGGAGGATACCCAGTTTTTCATAACTAAATACTATGAGTTTCTACTGCAGCATTTTGACTCCAGTTGATTTTGTTGAAATAAAATCGTCTTCAAAAGATTAAAAAAATACACTATTTTATTGTTGAAAACATTTAATGATAGTTTTTTTTAGAGTAAAATAATGTTTTGATCCCTAACGTTTGAGGCAAATTTTATTTTAATTATTAATGTTTAAAATGACTTATTTTGATGCTGAAAAATTTTAGTTAGACTCAATCAAGTTTCACCGTTAAATGTTACATGGGAATTTAAGGCAGTAACTAGCATGCAATGACAGAGATTTTTTAAGTGTTTTTTTTGTTACATGAATGAAAAGAGAAGACAGAGTATCAAATTTGCAATGTGATGTTTTTTAATATGAGAATGAAGTAATTAATCACTAAGCAAACGACCATGTTAATTACAACACTAAATTTCCACATTCAACATCTAACGGTGGGATTTGATTGAATCTAATTAAAACTTTTTAGGACCAAAATATAACATAAGAGTACTTCACCACCACCTTACATTAGGGTGTCTATGAACTTTATTTAGTTTCCTTTTCAAGTTCACCAATCATATTGTTTTGAAGTTCAACAATTATGATACAATATTCAATATTGCACGTATTTTTTCTTTTTCAAATTTTCTTTTCTTTCTTCTTTATTTACCTTTCTTTTTCTTTTCTTTTTATATATAAAAAATGGCATCTTCCACTTTGAAAGTTCGAAGAATCATGCCACCTTGCACAAAGAAAGGCAGAAAGCTAGAAACAGCTCGCCATCAAAATCATTCATTCTCGTTTGTCTTCAATTTTTCCTTCCTTTAAATTTATACATACAAAATGGAACCGAAACTGGATGATCTTAAAACATTCTAATAAGATAGCTTAACAACGCAATCGTTTCAACAGCCACTTTTTTCTTAATCGCTCATCTAATTTCAAAAACATCAGTGCCCTCTTCTCATCAAAACATAAGAACTCACATGCTTCAATGATAAGATTATCATCAAATTCTGGAATATTCTGTATCTTTTCGATCACTTCCTCCAACCACACTGTCTTGTTCCTTTCAGCCAATGCATCTGCTATCCTACTGATATCTGCAGCCATGACACTCATCATCTCTAGCATGACATCACTAGTTCGTCTTCGTTTCGATGCTTGTTTCGAATCTGATGACCACGGCCTTGCCCTTGTCTGCTCTGAATCCGATGAACTTTGCACTTTGTCACTTGCATTATCATCATGACTCATCCCATCGCCATGATTACCTAACGTCAGTGGTGGAGTATCTGCATGCTCCTCATAGTTGGGAGTATGATTTACATCAAGCCTCTCACAATCTTTGTACAAATTTCCGTTTACCTGCTCGTTGCCAACAATAATACCTAACGCATGGAAATTCTGGATACACCTGCCTTGCAAATCCCTAGCATCTGGATGTTTCTGAAAAAAAGCAGGCCAGTAATGTGTCAGAACAACATACTGCTAAGCACAGCAAAAGAAAAAACCTACAAAGATGCAAAATGCGCAGTAATTGAAAGCAACTGCCAGAACATTGGGAACTGATGGGAAGGGGAAAAGAATTATGGGATTAATTAGTTTTACCTCAAGTTATCAAATAGGTTCCCTGAAAGATTTGTAAATAGGTCCCTATATTGAATAAAATTTTCTAATCAAGTCCCTTGTGCAATTAACTGTTACAAAGAGTTGAAAACAGTGAAAGACATCCAATGTGGCATTAAAGATCTAGTTGAATATTAAACTAAATCTATAGGGACTTGTGTAATACTAAAACTTCAAAATTTAAAGAAAACATGAAACCAGGCTAAATTAGCATTTCTATGTTTCAGGTTTACACTTTATATTCCACTTTTAAAAAAACACTACAGTTTTGATCACATTAACATTTATAAAATTGAATAGTATTTCATATGGAATTGTAATTTCAACTTTTCATTTCATCCGTCTTAAAAGAGGAAGAGATATGCGTTGCCAAGTTTCATCACACAACCAAAAGTGAAAATTAACTTAAGCATCTTAATACAGATTGCATCTGTATTTTCACAATTTAAATTGTAAAGTAAGCCAAGAGACTACAATGGACACGAATCTAGTTCATGCTCCACATATGTTATAGATTAGACATGAATACAATGACCATATTTTTCAATTAACCATAATGCAACTTATACCTGTATCTTTGACATAGAGTAAATTGTATGGGAAATAACACTAAATGTAAATATTGGTGAATAGTCAGTCTATTCAAGAAAAAGGTTAAATTACACTCATCTCTCTTGATGTTTGCCCAAATTACACTCACCTCCTCTCAGCATACAATAACCTCCCATAAATTACCTAGTTTTTGGCATGAAATACCAAAACTACCAGTATCCTCTTCCCCCTCCCTGACCAGAGACAACTATAAAACCCTCCAGTTTTTGTCCCCACTCCACTCCCTCCTCTACTTCAGTTCCCATCACCACTTCTCAACCTGTCCCAGAGCAAGCCAAGGTGGCATGCTTGCCGCCTCCTTTGTTCTTATTTAGTGCCAAAATCTGACCATTTATTTCTCACAAAATTGTTTCATCTCCATGCATCTATAATATAAATTTCAACTAGACTAATATATTAGTTTACAGTCTAGCAATACAAATAAATTGTACATTTATAAAGAAAAATTTATATGGAAAAAACCATAGAAGCTACATAAATATACTACAATACTAGCTGCTATGAGGGTGGAGTAGTGGTGGTGGTCATGATGCCAGCAATGCGAAGGGGAGTAAATGAAGGTGCCCGGTGAGGATAGAAAAAAAAAATAGGTTGGATGGTGATTTGATAAGAGAGGGGGAAAAAGAAAGTGGCACTTTTGGTATTGCATGTCAAAAATTGGTAAATTAGATGTTAGTAGCATATGTTGGACAACTATGACGGAGGAGATGAAATTTGGACAAATCTCAGGAAAGGGAGTATGATTTTCCCTTTAAAAAGCATATATACGTGACAAAAAAGCCCCATATTGTTCTAAAACATTTAAATTTCTCTAAAATTGAGGTGTTTTCAATCATCTCCGAAATTCTTGTGTATTCAAAATTGGACAATATTTTTACTGAAAATTGAGGTATGGCCCTAGTTAACAATATGGATATAGATGGTTAAGTCTTGAATAATTCC
>JASCZI010091330.1:14536-27426 GCA_036250425.1 Stylosanthes scabra | reverse complement strand
GAATTTGTATTTACCCTGTGATGCATTCTCCATCGGTGGATATATTTGCTTGAATCCATATTTTGAAGGTACCAAAAGTGCAGCAAGTCTATAGATTGACTTTTTTCTTAAAAAAAAAATTAAAGTATTAAATAGGATAAGAAAAAAACGGAGTAGAGAAGATCATGTTGGTGATGGAGGTGGGTGGTGAGAGATAGAAAGTTTTATTTATTTATTTATTTTAAATTGGAATTGAGAGAATAAGGGTATAATTGGAAATAAAATATTTAATTGACCAAAAAATTGTTATAAGGATAAAATTAAAATTTATTTGAAAGATTAAGGATAAAATTGAATTAAATTAAACATTAGGGGTATTTTTGAAACTTTTCGAAAACATTAAGGACAAAAAATATACTTTACCCTAATTTCATTTTATAACCATTCTCAATTACAAATGCTCTCATTTGTGCAGTGTGATTTACATGAGCTTTAAATAGTGTGGATTAGAGTTCTCCTTCATGTTAAGAGATCTTGATTTATTTGTTTGTTAAATACTTTGACTAGCTACATTTCTATGCTAGGGTGAGATGGTAAGTTGCTGCTTCATGAAACTTTATTTTTTCAATGCCACATTCCTAGCTGAGTTAATATTAATTGATTTTTCTCATTTTGGTGTTTATATTTAGCTTTTAAATATAATTGAAAAATAAAAACCTTTTTTGCTATTCTTGGTCTGCAGGAGAATATCCATTACCCCAAATCACTAGAGAAGTTGAACACTACAAAAAGCAAGAGGTACCGATTAGGTAGGACTGTTTTACTATGATTTTGGTGATTGCATTATTCTACGCTTTTGGATTGTTAAAAATCTTAATTAATTTGGTTAGTTTAACAAAAAAGTGCACTTGATTTTCTATATGGCACTACTTTTGCTGGTGCACAAATAGCACTACTCTGGGTAAACATTTCATGGAGAGATTAATCAAACTCATTCTAGAGCCATGAACTTTTTGTAACTTATTTGTATTTTCAATGACTAGCTCCTTGGTTCTTGAAGCTGGTGGGCAGGTACAATAAGAAATCAGTATTCTTCTATGGGGAGGGCTTTGATTTGAAGTCCAAATTTAGTTTTATATTAAACTCTAATGCTATCTTATAGAAATTAGAATTAGAATATAAATGATATCAGGTTAGCAAGCATTTACCTATTTCACCTACCTATATTCATATATGATATATTGTTTTTGTTTTGCAATTGAACTCACGTGCTGCATTTTACAGTGATTCATTTCTAAAGTTCCCTACATTCTTCTTTGCTTGGGATTTATTCAGATCAACAATGAACTCCCAGTATGATATCAACAACTTTATCTAGAAGGTCAAATTCCTCAAAAAGTGATATCCCAAATATGCAAGGTTCTTCAACTGACGTCGATTTTTGTATGGTTTGAATTATAGTAGCAAATCCAGCGTAGTTTTGTTTGTTTAGTTTCATGCATATTTTTCAGGTTCTACCATTTGATGTTGTGTAATTTATCACTTCAAATTTTAACTCTTAGTTTCTATTTTTCTAATATTTGGTTGTGATAGGAAAGGAACGATGTAATAGTTCCAACTTCCAAGTTCACTTGGGTGTGATACTTTGGAAGGGTTTACACTATTGACACAACCTTGAAGGAATACAAAACACAGAAATTTTATTGTAGATGTTGTAATATCTATATTTTCTTAGAGTAACTGAAATTAAAGAAAATAAAAGAATGTATATTGTTTTGACATTTTACCACGACAATAACGTGTGGTGGTACAATGGCCGTTACATTTTAATTTTCTTTTCCTGATATCTTTCTTCCTCTAATTAATTTTAGAGATTTTTCAACAAAAAAAAAAAAGTTGTTTGTTTTTCAAGTTTTTTTTCTCCAATTGTTGGAAGATTATATTTTATTTTGGGTGCTTTTTCTTGATTACCTTTGAACATATATCTCAAGTCACCTACTTTTTCATTTCCAATTTGTTGATGTGCGGCGGGTTCTTGAGGAGGTGCTAGATGATGGAGACGGGTATTCAAAAGCTCAACTTCAAGCCAGGTGGTGAGTTGAGCAGTTGAGCTTACTGTATTTCTGCGCCAATTAAGGACTAAACATTTTATATTCACCCTCTTCCCATTTTTTAAGGTTTTTATTTAATAATAATATTATTATTGTTATATATTTTTTTTTCTCTTCACAAACACGGACAAGTTTGGCACTGTAACTGAAGTTTGACAATGGTAGGTAATCAAAAGAAGAGTGTTTGGTTAGTTGTTCTTGTGCTTTGTATTATTATCTGATGTATTTGGATTCTGTAATCCCTTCACAGTGGAATTGGAAATCATACGTTGTTGTGTTCATCTTATTTTTGCATCTCAGGCTTTAATGGTTTGGCTTTGGGGAATCAACTTATGGAAATGCTTAGGCTGGTGTCAATTATGCAAAAATATTTGATTTTGATCAAAATCGCCTTACTAAGAGAAATATGGAAGGTAACATCCACCATCACTTTGACCTATTTGGCAAATGGAATACTTTATTGCATTGTTGAAATTGAAATAGAACTGTGAGTGGGATGGTTTGGACTACTACAGCCATTTCTGTTCCAATATATGGTTTGCTTTGGAATGGATTTCTCTTCGAATACATATAGGAATGGAATGATCATTCTCTGATATTGAAAATTTGCCATCTTTTTATGGCTTTCATTTTACATATTTTCTTTCCTTTCCTTGCTAAGATCATTGGACTACTTGATAATTTGGTAAGAATGAGTAAGTTTTTTTTGCAAATTATCACCGTGCACAAAATTGAGCAATTATATATTTAGTAAGAAGTCTGCTAAGATTAATAATTGTCTATAACTGAGAGAACTTGCTTCATTGTGTAGCCAAGAAGACCGTGCAAGATACCAATTAGGAAAGAGTAGTTGGTTTTGACAAGGTTAGTGGTTTTTTACAAGGCACCTTTCATAGTAGAAGTTTCCAAGTTTTAATTAAGTCTGTGCATGATTAAAAATAAAATGCATGTGCCTGTGCATGTATTTTTTGAAATTCGATTAATTTAGTTTCTTGCCGGATGTTTGTAGCAAATATATACGTGCTCTGCCAATGTTGTCTATGCCAGCCATTGTATTTATTTCTAATTTGGGAATCCTCTTTTTCTGAAGAGAATATATAAACATTGTTAGCAATAAGTCAAAAAAAAAAAAATTGTGAGTTACATTCTATAAGGTTGGCCATAACTTCATTTTCTATGTATAATCCTGTATTGCAATTTGCAAGCAGCATGTTGGAAAGACTCTTCTCCGAAGGTTCATCATTATAGAGAAATTTTATTTCTTCTCTTATGTCCATATTTTATTTATACTGCTATCAAAGAGTGGCTTTGTAAGTTTCATGTTAATATTAAATGTTTATATAAATAAAGCAAAAAACATGGCATTGTTTAATATCTTCTGATAGCATTGTTTTTATTCTTTTTATGTAGTGAGCAGCAGTTGCAGTACCATTTCAATGCAATAGCAAAAGCTTCAGCTAAGTCAAGTCTCTATCTTTTCCCTCCTTCATCCTCCAGCTGCTTCTCCTTCTTTCCCCTCCTTCCCGTGAAAATTTCATCTACATCGCCAAGCTCACTGAACAAGCTGAGTGCTACCAAGGTTCCCTCCCTCAACTAATTTTTAATTTTCTCATTTTCTTCCCTGTTTTTCAAAATATCTTTTTTATGTCTTTGTTTCCTTTTCCTCCTTAGAATTGGTGGATGTGATGAAGAATGTGGCCAAGCTTAACATTGAATTAACCGTTGAAGAGAGAAACATTCTTTCAGTTGGGTACAAGAACGTGGCTGGTTCTCGCAGGGCTTCCCGGAGGATGCTTTCCTCCATTTAGCAAAAAGAGAAAAGTAAAGGGAACAATGTCAGTGTTCAGCGCATACAGGACTACAGGAAAAAAGTGGAATTTGAGTTGTCCAACATTTGCAGTGATATCATGGATGTTATTGATAATCATCTTATTCCCTTGGCCTCTGGTAAATCAAGTGTCTTCTTCAACAAAATGTTAGTGCTTTATTTGTTCCTTGTGTTTCTTTCCTTTTCAATAAGCTACACAAAGTCTTATATGATTTCATTGTTTTTTTGCTTCTGTTTTCCAATTTGTTTTAGCCTTATAGGAAAGGTGACTATTATCGGTATCTTGCTGAGTTTAAGGCTGGAGATGAGATAAAATAGGCTGCTGATCAGTCCATGAAAGCATATCAGGTATGCTATTGCTAGCTGACATGTGTATATGTGTGGTTTCGATAACTGATTGGATTGATATGGTTATTTGATTATGACATCTTTTTTATAGCTAGAATTCAGGCAACATGAATTCTTTTATGCTGAGTCTATAACCATTAAATGAGTTTTAACTGTTAGTAATCCTTAAAAAAATTATTGCAAGAAGCTTCCACCATAGCAGACACTGAATTACCTCCCACTCATCCAATTAGACTGGGTTTCGATTTGAACTTTTTCTGTCTTTTACCACAAAATCTTGAACTCTCCTGAAAGGTATCCATAACATAATTTTCTTGTGGAAGTAATTGTCCTCCCTCTGTTTTGATGTGTTAACATGAAGTGCTCATATGAGTATATTTAACATTGTGGCATCCTATATTCCAGGGCCTGTCATCTTGCTAAGCACGCTGTCGATTTAACGATCTCTGTGTTAGATACTCTAAGCAAGGAGTCTTATAAAGACAGCACACTGATTATGCAGCTTTTGAGGGACAACCTCACTTCGTGGACTCCTGACATCCCTGAAGAAGGAGGTGGAAATTAATGTTTTTGAATTTTTCTGTCGCTTAGCTAATCTACAACCCAATGTTGTGTTTGAAATGCATATAAATTTGATAGGTTATCCTTTTGAGATTTAATTCACAATGTTGCTGATATGCATGGTTGTTTAAAGAAGAGATAGTAATAAGAAATAAAGAACAATATAGTAATTGTTCCTTTGTTTCACGAGCTACTGTCCTTATTTTAATAGTCATTCTTCCTTTGTTTCAAACTTAGTCTTTGTTTTTTCGGTGTCCTCTCTGACACACTAATGATTGCATAAACTCCCACTTCCTCAAGCAAGAAGGAATGTTGCCACTCACTATTGTTTTGTTCGAGACTATGCTTCATAAATCTAAATGGATAGTAATCCCACTTTGTGATATATCACAAATCTGAATGTGAATCTAATTCTTCTGCTTTGTTATTTGATTTTTTTTACAGGTATTTCACAAGCAAGATTATTCTTTTTGATTTGATCCTTGGCTAGAGCAAGAAGATCAAATATTCAAATTTCAATTGAAAAACAATGAGGTCAGTATTGAGTTTTTTGTGTTAATATGTTTCTAATGTGCTTGTGGTAGAGGTTTTGGAGATGTAAAACCCATTATTGAAGGAAGGTATAGGTCTCTTTGCATTTGGGGTTGTTGGTTTTCGTTTGGGTGGTGAGTGCCTCTTATTGTGATCCTTATTAGTGGTTGGATTTAAAGCTATCAAGAAATCTTAATTGATAGTTAACATTGTATTCGGTATGCTCTCCTCTTTCTTTTAATTAAGGTTGTGGTTTGGCTTGCAAAACCTAAACTTATCAAAGTTGTTGTCCAATACATCCATCATTCATTCATTCATTTGCCACTATTGAAGATATAAGTGGGTATGAATTTCCAATGTTTTAATGGTAGATTCTTATCAATTCTTATTCTTGAGTAAATATTTATATCCAAGATTAAAATGAATTGTGTAATAGTATCTTATTACCCACAAATTATAGACCAGTACATTGCACATTTTTTAAAACATGAGAAAAATAAAATCTGCTGTAAATACATGCACCACAAGGCCAATTTACTTGGATTTAGGTTATAATTATGTGAAAATAAATTTTGTTATCTAAAATATGTTGTAACAAATTTTAAGCTGTGACTTTTAGATGTAGCTAAAATTGATGTTTGAACTGTAATTTGATTTTTGTTGTTTGTCTCCTTTTTGGTTAATTTACTTAATTTTTTAAATCTTATATATCTGAATTTGAACCAAATGGATGGTATAGTTGCAAGAAAGTCTAAAAAAGTTCACTGAGAAAAATTGAGGAAGTATCGACTTGAGGAATAATTTGTAGAACTGGGCAGCATTTACTACTGAAGATAAGAAAAATGAGTAGACTATTGAAATTTTCATGGCTACTTAGCATATTCTCTTAATCTGTCGCTATGCTTCCTGGCTTTCTAATGATTCACATATGGTCATGGGACTTCTTCATTAAATAACCTACTAATATCTAAATGACAATTTTGTTCAGTTGCTTGGATATTGTGTTGATGGAAACTCCTGTACTGTCGCTTATGAGCATGCATCTAATGAGTCTTTGTATGATATTACATGGTATATGATTTTCTCTTTCAATTGGCTGAATTAGAAAATGGTTAATATGCATGAATCATATTGCCTTTGAAGTAATAAATAATTTGTATTTAAGCTTAAAAATAATAGATTATTAGGTTGAGACACAATCAAGTCCCACTTAATACCCAGTCTCCTTAGACAGAATTTTATTGTTAATAAAATTCCCAGAAAAGGCCGGAGGGGAGAGACCAGTCTCACTTGCTACCAACCTCCTTAGACAAAATTACTATTACAGTATTACTCCTTAATAATGATAATGTAATATATACTTTCATTTATTATATTATAGTAAGATTATATCTCTTTTACCGGAACTAATAGTTTTTATCTTACAACATTATTTAGTTACTAATTTTTTTTAATTACCAAATAATCTTTTCATTATTACATTTTGACCCCAAGTGTTTTAATAATCCTATTTGTAAACCTTAAAGTGTATAATGTTATAAATTAACCCATAACTTTACTAAATTTTCAGTTTTACCTCAAACTTTACTTAAATTACAAATTGACCCCTATTTTACTAGTTTTTCGAAAAAACATAGTAACTTAGAAAATTCGTATAAAATCCATTTTTCAATCTGACTTCAAATCCTTTTAACCATTGATAATAAACACCTTAATTAAGCATTTCCAATTGGTTCCATTGCATTTGAGTCATTGAGTTGTTCACAGTAATTTCAGCAAGATTAATGAATTCTGCCGTCATCACTGCTGAACTGCGGTTAGTAATAATTATGTTAAAAATCATAAACTTACTCAAATATTATGAAACTTTAGGGAAATACAGAGGACTCACGTATGAAAATATTCCAATTGATTTCAGTTTAAAATATATTATAGATTAAAATAAATGCTTCTCCAAAGTTCAGTCAAGATTTCAGCCAAAACCACTGCACCTGCCAGAAACCAGTTTCGGTAAAACATTTTTATAAAATTCTACAAAACTTGGATTGCTCTGAAATTTTACAGAGACATTCTTAACTCATTTTCAAAACTAAAATCTTTGGTCCCATATCAAAATAAATTATATATTTTAACAAATGTAAATTAGAAGTTGCTGGTCCGAAATTTGAACAGAACCAGTTCCCTTTTAAACTTCTTAACTTGCAAAATTCATAACTTCTAGACAACATATTGAAAAATTATGAAATTTAATAGGGACCTTTTTAACATCTTAAAGAATCATAGAAAAATAGTTTAGCTCTATTTAGTGGAGTAAATTACTGCCAGTAAAATAAATAAGTTTCTGCTCCAACACTTTACTCTGTTTTTGAAACCAGAAAACAGTTCTACTTCAAAAATTCGTATAAATTCGTAAAAAATTCATTTAGAGACCAAAATCTCCAGATTTAAATTAGACATATGAATATTTCAATAGAAATTAATTTGGTGTTAATCCAACCACTGGTTTGAGAACTATAAGAGAAACAAGTTGTTGCTTGCAAAACAGGACAGATTCTTGAATTAGCAAAACAGTTTTCGTGTAGGGCCAACTTCATCAACTTAGAAAATGTATACAATCCTAAAAATTTCCAGATTTTAAGTACACATCTCAATCTTTAATTTAAGATCAATTTTACTAAATTTCATTAAGTATAGCATAAGTTGTGATTTATTTAATATCATGGTCATGCTGTCCAGAATTTGGCATCAACATCTTTTCTTTATAATTCTATGCTTATCATCATTTAAAACATTCAAAATCACCAATCACACTTCAAGACACCTATAAGCACTCATCAATCATCATCATATATATTAGTTCATCAAGGAAACACAAAATCCACAAAGTCATAAACACAATATCACTAGCCTAACCCTTACCCTTTGTGAGCTTGAATTTTAGTGTGATCTTGAGATGTTTAACCACCACCAAAAACACCTATAACACAACAAAAAGATCATCATCATCATCATATGACCTCTGGACGAAATCACCTTGAGAATCAAAGAAAGATTTCACTTTCTTGAGTTTGGATTCATCATATAAAAAGTGAAGTTTCCATGGTAAAATTCTTAGTTTCTCAAAGAGATTTTTTTGAAGAAAGAAATGAGTAGCTCCTCATGTTTTTGAGACATGATTTCAGCCACTAAAATATGTTAAACAACATGATAGAAATGATGAAATGAGAAGAGAAAGAAGCTAGCAAGTGATCAAGGAGATTAGGAGTTAAATCACCTTGATTTTTGGCTTTGATTTCTTTGAGTTTCTTAGAGTTCTTGGACTTGAAGCCTATGGTTTCTTTGCTGGAGTTTGGAGTGTGTTTAAAGATGTGTTTTTTGTGTGTGTTTGTGTCTAAGTGTGAAATAAAAAAGAGCTCAAATTCTATCAATGTGGCCGTATGGTGTAAGGGTGAAATGGGAAAGAAAAACTTGATTTTTTTCTCAATTATTTTGGACATGATTATTTGGCTTTAACACTTTATTAGGTGAATCATGACAAGAGTGGTTAGGGGGCTCGAAATCATGGAGAGAAAAGGCCAAAAAAATTAATAAAAAAAAAGAAAATATCACTTGATTTTATCTCTAGGTAATTGGAAAGGTAATTACTAAGTAAAGACGGTTTTAACCACTTTCGGTTCAAAGAATAAAAGATTTACTGAAACCAAGTGGTTTGATCAATTCTAAGGTAGGACATACTTTAAATATGTGTTCCCAAGCTCAGATAAAAATTTGATGATGATCGGATGAAGATTCTATCGAAAACCGATCATTTTCGACCATACCGATTTTTACGGACCTTTAAAAAACGAACCGTTAAACCGGCTAGTGAAATCTTGGTAACACTACCCCAAGATAACAAAACACATTTTTTTATTATCCTCATTACTTATCATTGATAAGATTCTCTATCCATAGAGACCAGTTTCAAGAATTTTCCGAAAATCTAGCATCTAGGGGCATTTTGGTAAAATCAGCAAAAGATATGATTCCAGTTGCGTTGAAAACTAAAAAGGGGATTTTACATTAATAATCGATTATCCTCCACATGTATGTCCTGGTAATCGATTATCCTCCATATATGTGTCCTAGGTATCGATACCTCTTGTCTTGGGTATCGATACCTCTTCATCAGTAATCGATTATCTTGTTCTGATAATCGATTATCCTCCTCAGGTAATCGATTACTTTGCCCTGGTAATCGATTATCTGTAGCCTTTTTCTACTTGATTCTAAAAAAAAAATCCCTTCTTAGTAAATAAATTCTACGGACCAATCTTAGATGCATTTACATATTAAATACTACATTAATTAACATGCAGGGTGTTACAAAACCCTACTATGTGCCAATATTCCTTGTAGAAAAAAGCTTGTAAATCATCCGTACTTGGAGCTTTGAAAGAGTTCATCCCTCTAATAGTTGCCTCAACTTCACCAAAAGAAACTTCACGTGTCAAATTTTGTCTAGCCTCATTACTCAAGACAGAACAAGGGAAACCATCTAAACAGCTCAGATCGATATCCTCAGTGTTGCTAAACAACTCTCGAAAGAAGGAGAAGGCTTCATGTTTTAGGAAATTCGGGTCAGTACTCCAAATGCCATCTTTGAGGAATAACCCATGAACTTTATTATGCTTCCTTCTAATAAGTGTTTGGGTATGAAAAAATTTGGTATTACGGTCACCAAATTTGACCCAATTTTCTCTCGACTTCTGGTACCACATGAGTTCCTCCTGTAAAAGGACTTTGTTGAATTCATCTTGAAGTTATTGATTAAGCTACCTCAAATCATCACAATCCGATTCATCCAACATGATTTGAATGTTATGGATTTTGCTTTCAAGTTCTCTTTTCCGAATAAAGATATTACCGAACACCTTGGAATTAAACTCCTTGAATCCATATTGCACCTGTTTAATGCTAGTCATAATATCCGGATGACCCTTTGCCCAACAATCTCTGACAACGTTCATGTAATCTGGATGTGTTGCCCAAATGGCTTGAAATCGGAAAGGACGATTTCCTTTGGACATTTGCATACCACCACATCTAATAAGCAGAGGACAATGATCCGAGTGAAGTCTATTAAGAACCTCAACAAAAGCTTCCGGAAACAAAACACGCCAAGCAATGTTATGAAGACATCTGTCAAGTCTTTTCGCCACATGCTTGTTACCCTGAACTTTCCTGAACCACGTGAATCTTCTACGAATGGAACCCATGTCAAGGAGTTCGCATTGGTCAAGACAATTAGAAAACAAGTCACCTCTATGAGATGGAAAGAACGCATCCCTCACTTCATCATTTGAAATAACCTCATTAAAATCACCAACTACAATCCAAGCAGCATTAGTTATAGACACAAGATGAGCAATTTGGATGAGCTTTTCCCATAGCCAAAGTCGGGTTTGAGGCTGGGACTACCATAAACAGCACTAAGAAACCAATTCTTATTATTCCAATCAAGATTAAGAGTGACACATTGATTGAAAATATCCACTGAATTACAAGTAATTTTCAAAGCATTAGAAGCCAACACCCAAATACCACCCTTATGCCCCTTTGCCTCTGTCAAACCAATTGGCTTGTATCCTAACCTGTCCCAGAACATTTTCACAGAGCTAACCGGTTGTGAGAACGGAGGTCTCCCTTTGCCGCCATAGCTGTGCGTGTGCCCAGCTTCAAACCTGTCTTGGAAGAAGACTCGACCCGGAAATCCCTTCTTTGCGCCGATCCAGCTGCATAATTGGAGGCCCGAATGTGATGTGATCCAGCACTATTTTTTTGGTCCAAAGAAAAAATTTTGGGCCCATGGCCTTTCTTTGATTCAGAAAAGGGAATATTTGGTCCTACACCATTGTGGAATAAAGGGGAATTCACTTTGACTTTTCCTCCTTTGCCAACCAGGTTCCAACCTTCCTCATCCGGATTTGAAGGGGAAATAACATGATTTGTGGCCCTGAATCATTTGGAAAGCTCTTCTTTTCCTTAATCATCGCATTGTCATAATTGCTGTGACCAAATTCAAAAAAAGGAGACTCACTGGACTTTTCTTTCATCAGCGGTTGAGGCTTCGCCGGCAGTTCAACATTTTCCTCCAATCCACCGTGTGCATCAGAATTAGAGACACAAGATTTTTTACACTCCATGGTGTCATGTCCAAAACAGTTACATTTCTCACAAATTAACTGTAATTTTCATATTCAATTTCATAAACTTGGCCATCAACTCTGATCTTTCTTTTAATTGGTTGACCAAGATTAATCTCAATGCAAGTGCGAGCATATCGTCCTTTCCCTGCTGATTGAGTTGCTAAATCAATTTTGACTGATTTACCAATAGCCTCTGCAATCCTCATCATCGCATTGAACAATTTTAAACAATACATACTAATGAAGGAGTTAATAATTCTTACGATAGCGGCCGTTGTTGTCCAACTTGGGGCTCAATAAAATCGAATTCTGAAGGCTTGAGCCGAAAAGATGACTTGTCTTTGTAGAACCTGTCCGCCGTTAAGAACCTATTTAGGTACTCTGCCTGTAGACAAATATAAGTTCAAATTAAATTTAAGATGCATACGTGAAGACTTATTATTCGATTTAGTGGATAAAATAAATATTATATCTTTCAACGTACCACTTTTTGCATGTGGTCTAAGCAGGGAACATTTTGTGGAGTCTAGGTAGATTAGTTTTTTATCCAACAAGTCCACTATCATTAGGTAAAAGTGGTTTCTGAGTTTCAGTGGGACATATATCTACAAGCACCGTGGATTTATAAAAGTTAATCAAAAGAAATTTTATAATAAAAAATAGGTGTTGTTATCGGCACTTTAAGTTTTTTTTTTAAGTTTAATTTTTTTTCGTCTTTCAGTTGCAGCCCAGAGATATACTAATTGAAAGTAATATAAATTTCCAAATCGGGGACTTAATGGGAGTTGATTTCAAATAATTTGACATAGTTACAAAAAAGAATTAACAGACATACCCTAATGAGATTGTCAGCATCACTCATGTATTTCTTCTCGATGAACTCCATTGTGGCTTGGGTGTTGAAGTGCGGATCCACTGCAATTTCCTGTATTAAAGTTTCGAAATAGTTAAAGATAACAATAATGGCACATTAGCAAATTAGAATTTTTTGAAAAAAAATTAAGTTCTATTCTCGTCACTGATTAACGTTAATAGCGTAAAAAACTTACTACAAAAGTCGTTGGCAGCCACCATTTGGTATCCTCCTTTCTTGCTGTTTGCATCTTGACAACCAGGTTCAGAATCTATTATACGAATTGTGAATATACCAGTAAGTTTTAATACGAACATGAATATAATTAAAACAACAACATTGGCAACTTTTGTAAAGTTACGTCATCGAATAACTCTTTGCCTGGACGAAGAGACCATAGCATCTCCCTGGTATCCCGTGCTAGAAAGTTAGGTACTAGAATTTCACTGAACAAATTATGGAAAAGTAATTTCTACTTAGTGTTTCGTTTT
>JASCZI010091329.1:5892-19134 GCA_036250425.1 Stylosanthes scabra | reverse complement strand
TGATGCTTGGATTGTGGTTATAGGAACAAGGAAGTGAAGGATAGCATCAGTTGAGGGTAGATTGTAGCATTCTCAGAGAATTCAAGCTAGGAGTTGGGTAGAGTTGTGATAGTAATCAAGTGTCTACAAGAGGTACGGAGTAGGATTCCCTAGTATGATTCATATGGTTGCTTAAAAATGTATGTTGAATGCTTGATTATGTGTTTGAATGTATGCTTGAGCTTGAACATGAATATATGTGCTTGTTTTAATGATATGCATGTGGTTTTGGTTGATGGATCAATGTGAATTGAGAAGTGAATTGTTGTGGTGATTGCTTTTGAGTTGTTGGGTATTGGAAAGCTGTGTTTTGATTTGGAAAATGGGATGAATTGAGGTTTGGAATGGGTTTTGGAAAACAAAGGTTTTGGGAAAAAATTGGTTTTTGGCATAAAGAATAGATTCTGCGTCGAGAGAATCGATTCTTCCCGCTGGAGAGTCGATTCTGATGACCTAAAACTGGGAATTTTGATGAATCCTGTAGTTGTAAATCGACTCTGTTCATCATGGAATCGATTCACAATTGTCCAGGGAGCAAAGGATTGAATTTGAGCGGATACGAATCGATTCTTGTGAGGCTAGAATCGACTCTGTGATTTCGAAAATCAACAAGAAATTCTTCTAAGTGTAACGAGTCGATTCTGGCAGTGTGCGAATCGATGTAGAATTGGACAGAGGCAAATGGCACATGATATGAATCGATTTTGATACTTTGGGGAGTCGATTCTATTAACTTAGCTTCTTTTTCAAACTCCAACAACTACCTAGAATCGATTCCTAAGCTCTCTAGAATCGATTCATATGTCCACAGAACTGATTTCAAAAGTTTCATAAGGGTTCGAGTCGATTCTGATACTCTTAGAATTGATTCATATACCTCCAGAGGCTATAAGCTCTCTGTATGGCTCCATGGAATCGATTCCTCTTATCCCAGGATCGATTCTGGCCTTTGAAAATAAGGAAACAAGTGTTTTGAAACAAACGTGATGGTGATGGTTGTAAAAGAGATTCACTTCTTAGTTTCACATTAATCATTGAACCTATGAACGTCCTTCGGGTGACGTTACGTGAGTCGAAGCGTCATGAGGGGGCCTGTGGGGCTAACGACCCGGCTTACGACAATAGCGGGCTATCGGACGTAGTGGCTAATGTCCCGATTCACAGCGCGTTATATACGCAATATAAAGGAGAGAAATCCCCAAGTATATATGATAAAGAGAAAGACCGTAAATGGTTGGGGCATCGAGCGAGTTGTCCTCGGGGAAGTGTGTCCGATAGTGGTCCCGGACTAGTACTGGACCGGTCGGGTTTGGCTAAAGTAACCAACCGGGTGAGCTCATCAAGCCATTAGGATTTAGACATTCATCATATGCATACTTTTATGATATTGCTTGGGTTTGCCTAACTGCATAATATCTGTTGTCTGCTGTTGTTTGTACTATCTGTCTGTGTTACTGCTATATGTACTACCTGATATGCTTTGTGTTTTAGTGTTTGACTATGAGGTTCAAGTAAATATATCCTTTATACTCTGGGCGCTTGTTCCGTACTGGGAACCCGAGGTTGTGGGTTCTCACTCCGTTTGTTGATATGATTTACAGATGAGGATCTGAACACCAGTTAGATGGCTGTGCCTAAGCAGGCTAGGCAGGTGGAAGATCAGAAGACTAGAGTTTTGTGTAGTGTAGTATTTTGTACCCTTGGCATATTGTAGCGTATTTTGTTATGAACTCCTCAACGCTCTGTTGTTTCTTGGAGATGTAGTCTGTTGACAATGTATTCTGTAAAGAACTTGTAACCAGGATTTCAGGGATTGTGAACGGTGAATACTCTTCGCCGGGATCATCCTGTTTGTCGTACTTTAGATATATATGCATGTCTTACTTTAGTTAACCTTATATCCTGTTTTCCATAACCATTGGGTAGAATTAATTGGTAACGTTTTCCGCGTACGCACTCTATATCTGTTTTGGCTCTTAGTATCATTTGTCTCTTTTCAAGAAGTGTTGCTCTAAACAGGTTTTACCGCTATGATTTCGAATATCCACCTAAGATAACGGCTTCTCAGACTTAAGCTGGGGCGTCGTTGTCCTAGGGTGTTATAATTTTGGCTTTAAAATTCGCTCGGAGAATAACTTAACTAAGATATCGGCGGTATCTTTCTGATCAGGAGTAAGCCCCTTATATGTTACCGGGACATACTCCATGCCCGCATCCCGACTCCAATACGGCGGAAACCGCCCTTGCCCCCCCCCCCCCCAAACTTAACCAAAAAGGACGATGCTCGCCCATGGGAAAGATTTTAAAGAAGTGGCCTTTAAAATCATGGAAGGAGTCCTCATACACACCAAAGATCTTTCCGTATTTGCCTAGACAAACCGACATATACCCCTTCTTGGTTTTACCTTTGGTATTTGGAGAAAAAAAAGGTGAAGAGATATAAGAAAACCTCCGGATCTTGGGGTAACTCCAGAAACTCGATCACCAACTCGAAACACCAAATCGCCGACCAAGCGTTCGGGTGCAGCTGGGACGGAGCAATGAAAGCCCGGTTTAGCAACCTCTGCTAAAAGTCAGAAAAGGGAACCCTAATCCCAAACTCGGTGAACATCACCTCGTTCACCCAAAGCCAATTAGGCACGGTGGGATGATCCAAATTCAGATAACAAACCTGATCCCCCGGGCGGGCAGCCTCCACCCAGTATCGCCTCTCAAGCTCCCCGCCGCCGAATATGACCCCGGAGAGTTTTAATTCGTCAAGATACTCTTGGTTTAGGATCGGAGGCTTCCCCAACACATACGGGTAACCCAACGATAGATGGTGGGCAGCTCACGTGGCATCTGAGCTCCCTCCACCTGCCGAACCACCGCTCCCTGACCTTCGGGCAAATTCTCAGCCATCTCGCAACCTAATCAAGAAGAAACACCACCACCAAATAAGGCCATTTTTTCAAAAAAAGGTCAAAAGGAATGACAACGAGAAGAAGCTTAGAAAAAGAAAAGGGAGGAAAATAAGGCCTACAAACGGCGGTGCGTGACGGCCGAGAATCGCACAAAGAGGAAATCACGGCGGCCGGGACTACTAAACCCGCCAGCACTAAAAGTGAAGCAATAGCAAAATAGAAAACAAAATAAAAGATAAAGGGATGATCAGGAAACCTACCTGAAAGTACTGAGAAAAGGTAAACAGAATGGCAGAGCAGAAGAATTCTTCGAACGGAGGAAGAGCGTTTGAGGAGAAAAAAGAAAGAAATGGAAGAAGAAGAATAATCAAAAGCTAAACCCTCTCCCTCCCCTTCTATATCAATTCAAAATATGCTAGGGCAAAAAAGGAAAAAACCCTTCCCTCTCCCATAATCCACCTTCACGCGAGGGGTAAAAATGGAAATACACCCCAACATTAAAAGCCCATCATTAAGCACGACATCTGAAATTCGTGCACCCACTCTCCCTCTCTTTCTCTCTCCCACGTCCTCAGAAGAAAAAACGTCAGCAATCAATCACATAAAAAATGCCTCGATTACCGAAACCCTTAAATGAATTTGGGAACGTGGCTTAACGGCGAAACGACGTAAGCCCGACAAGGCGGCCACCCAAAGAAATTCTAATATCAAAACACTACCATCCGAACAAAGCCAACCTACTTGGGGCAATGATCAACTCGCAGAAACCCGAATCTTCGACTTTCTCGAGTTCGGGGCAATTGTTCCAAATATTGGGCCCGGATTGGCCCAAATCCATGCTAAACCCTTCATCCTCGTTTATGGCCCAAATCCTTTCCGGATCTAAAAACGGCCTGTAATCTTACTTGCCAAATCCACACTAGATCATATCATATCTGAATCAATCTCATACGGATTTATTCCCTAAGTAATAAGGATCACCACGGGTATATAAAAGGGGAGATCAGCTCTCCCCTCAGGTACGTCTTCTAAACCCTACCCCATTGCTTGCATTAGGAGAACTCCCAAATCCTTATTTGGCGGAGCTCTGCTAGTGCACAACCACCTTTCACATAAACCTCTAACCTTCCGTCTTGGTACCTCCGGTTACACCGGTAGTCCCAAAACCCCTCGAAGGTACATTCCGTATAATAAAGATAATGAAGATGAATAGTATTTTGAGGGTCACTACAAAAAAATTGGTATAAAATGGCATTTAAATTATGGAATCTTCAAGAAACCCCCATAATATCTTTTAATTATGGCATTTTATACTCTTGCCATAATTATTATGTTAGTGCATTTGATATAAGACATTTTATTATATTATTATTTTTATATTAACTCTTTAATCAGGAAGAGAGAGCTTCAAGGAAAACAAAAATCAGGAAGGGTATCTTCTCTCTTCAACACCTTCATCATCTCTTCACCGCGCTTCTTTATCTCTTCGACGCTAGGGTTTTCGCCGTTGCCTCCGATTCTGCTCACCTCGCTGTCGACGTTCCATGCACCGCTTCCGTTCTCGCCACCACTTCCGCTTCTCCATCTCTTCTCGCCACGGTTCGTTGTTGACTTGTTGTCGTGGCCTCTTCGTCCCTCTTCTCTTCCGTTTGCCGCCACAGTGTCTTCTTCTCGCTGCCGTCATGTCTTCCTCTCATCGGAACCTGTCAGCTTTCCTCGTTGCAGGTTAGGAATTTGTCTTAGCTATTTTGTTTTATTTGTTAGGGTTTTAATTAGTTTTGATTCATTCTGGAGATTCATTGAAATCTAATTAAGAAATTGTTGATAATGATTCATTGATTTATTTGTTAGGGTTTTAATTCATTAATTTATTTATTATTTAATTATTGTTGTTTGATTTGTTTATCATCGGTACCATGTTCTTGCCTTACGGTGGTACTAATTGACTCGTGCTTCATTATTCATGTGGAGAATTAATAATTAATTTGATTCAACAAATTCTTACTTGATTTGTGTGAATGTACGATTATTATACCTTTTCAAGACTAGTTATTCAATTATATACATAAGTCTTTAATGAAATATGTAGATACTAATACCTCTTACCTCAGGTGTTCTAATTTAGTATTTTATTCTGTGTATCATGTTAAATACTTAGCAGTTTGATTTAGTAGTTTTAACAATAAGGCACTAATTAAGGGAACTTCATGTATCTAATAATAAGGAACTAATTTCTCTTCAAATTTTTTGTCAGAATTGCCAGAGATATTTAGCAATTTTAACAATTTGAAGGTGTTCTGTTTGCTGCGGAATCTGCTATTGGGTTAGCCAATTTGAAGGTGTTCTCTCTCACCATTTCATATATATCTGGTAATGGATTTCACTCTCTCTTTCTCTCACTCTCTTAATTAACCTCAGAATGCATATAGTTTACTATATATTATCACTAGCTAGTCATATTTATGTATATTACTGCTTCATAGTTAGTTCTGTAAGTAGATCCTACTAATTTGTAACTATAACACCCTAGGAATTAGCAGCTCGCGACCGTGCCAATAACCAGGAGTTACAGACCTTCTAAAACCTTGAATTTAATACTATAATTGTTTAATATCGAGCCTCTATTAAAACCGTGACATTCCTACCAAAAATTCAACAGAGTCCCCTCTGTATTTAGAACATTACCAATCCTTGCTAATTACCTATTCAGTTCAACAACCAGCAATTCAAGCAGACATGTATACACGTAACAATATTACATAATAATATTCACCATTGAGTACTCTAAATACATATTTATCCCTCTAACAACCCTATACATATCTAACGAGGGATACGACACTTTTAAACCACATAGAGGACTCCACGCCTACATACTTCATGTACCAACTCCCACCATCGTCCTAAGCGTCAGGTACCTGCCACTAAAACATGTAGGGGGTGAGAACAAAACTCCACGTTCTCACCTTTTTGGAATACTATCAAAGTAGCAGGTTAGCACGCAAATAGATAAACACTTCTCAGAAAGCATGTATTTAAATGAAACCATTTTCAGAAACCGTTTCGAATCCAATAGAAATCTTTCCTTAGTTCATAAACCACTTTACTGCAAAACCTTGTAAAGGAAACTACTTTAAACTCTAAAACACCAGAAACTTGACACAAGGACTTGCGATCACCATTCCAACAGTTCACACAACCCACTCATCGTCTAGTTCACGCAAACACACACAATTCAAGCAAATCAAGCACATACAAACAAGTATAACAAGCAACAGTTAACAGATAAGCACACTAATACAATTCACACCCAAACAATGCAAACAAATGTAGATGATGCATGCCTGATCCTATGGCTAAGATGAGCTCACCCGGTCGGTTATTTTAGCCAACCCGACCGATCCAGTACTAGTCCCGGACCACTATCGGACGCACTTCCCCGAGGACAACACGCTCATTACCCCGAACATCTATGTTCTTTCTTTCTCATTTGTATAATTGGGGGTTTCCTCCTTATTGCGTATATAACGCCCCTACACTGGGACGTTAGTCCGAAGACCTCCCTGTCATGCACTACATCCGATAGCCCGCTATCTTCATAAGCCGGGACGTTAGCCCGCAGGCCCCCACTGTCACTTCGACTCACGTATACATCACTCCGGTGATGTCTTCCACTTAAGGGCAACCATTTCACTCTTTTATATATAATGTTAGCATTCAAGTAAGGCGTAGTTGGAATATGGGTATAGAACTTTACTTTAAAACCAAACCTTTTTAGCAATTCGTTACACAGAGAATCAATTCGTTACACAGAGAGAAGTTACCCTCATAAAATTTTAGCAAGGAGGAATGGACTCTAGCAGAGCTAGAATCGATTCATACGACGTTAAAACAAGATCCTTGCTCTTTGTGAAAATCTAAATCGATTCGGGCAATGGGAGAATCGACTCTGAAGTCCCAAAGTCACATTTTTTTTAAGTCCAGAGTCGTGGGAATCGATTCTCCCGAGGCACGAATCGATTCCTTTATTGAAGGAACCATTTTCAAATATCTCGGAAGCTCTTTTGAAAACCCCTTTCGCAAAACCTCTATCCAAATACGATTTCAACCTTAAAAACCAGTTTAGTGGAGACTTTACCAAAATTACCTTCCAATTTCTTTCAAACATTCAATCTCAAGAAACCCATATCCCACACTACCCTTCATTCTTTCCATTTTACTCACACACCGTCGCAACACTTCTTATACCATTCTCAATCATCAATCATCATCAATACCACATCAATCATCATTATCATAGTACATATTCAAATAGCAACAGCTAGGCCTCAAGCCCCTTTTCAAAGTATAACCCAAATCTCAAGCATCAGTTCACAAGCTTTCAAAACCATCCTTTAAAACCCCATTTTAGCTCTAAAACCACATTCAAGCATACAATTACACAAGCAACAGCAACCACTCAGGCAAGCATATATTTATTTGCATATAACACACTCACTTATCAAGTATTCAACTTCTAAAACAGTTAACCCCTACCTTTTATTTCCGAATCAGCAACCCCAATGACGCTCCTATTACCGTAAGCTCCTATAAACGTTAGCTCCTGCGGCAACATCGGCAAGCTAACTCCGCGGTTACACTGACCCACTCAATCCAAGCCATTCTCCATGATTTCCTAACAGCCCCAACACAACGTAATGTCAGTAAATCGACTACAACCTAAGCAGAACCAATTCATTATTATTCATCACTAATATGACAACTTACAATAACACTTGGAACCGAACGAATCTTACCTAGGAAGCGGAAACGGACCAAAACTAAGATCAGGACTTGGGTAAGGCTTAGTCTTGGGAAATCTAACGAACTCCAGCGAACTCAAAGAACATCGACGGTGGTTGGAAACAGCAAGGGCAACAGCGAAATCCGACATGCAGTGAGTTCACACAACATGATATTAAGGTACTGAGTTAAAGGCAAGGGTACTCTTACCCACGGTGAACTCCTAGTGGCGCAACGGCGGTTCTGGTGACTCACAGTTGTGACACCACCATGCAAACCAGCAACCACTATCCTCAGATTCCTCTTCACACCACAGACCCGATGATGAATGGACTAAACAAACTCCAATGAACATAGGCTGAGATAGGAAATTCCAGAGGAACACCTCAAGCTAGAACAGAATCAAAGAATGGATCAAGGGAGGGTGTTCACCGATTCTGCTAGCTATGATGATCTTGAAGAACATTGGTGGTGGTTTATCAATTTCCGACGACTTCTAGAAGAACCAACAGCGGCGGAGCAAGGCTTAAAGGCCACGGCTGTGCAGAAGTGACAACGCCAGCACTCACGGTGGTGGTGGATTCGGTTTCGGAAAAAGGTGGCTAGGCCACCAACGGCAGCGGTTTTGGGATGCTCAACCTCCACCATCGCATTCTCCACCTCCAAGCAAGAGGCATCTCCGTCGGCGATGGCTCCTTCTAGAACGGCGGCGGCGAAGGACTCGAAGGTTGTGGTGATGACGACTTCGAAGGTGATGGTGGTTCGTGAATCTCAGCGGCGGTGATGAGGAGCTTCTTCTTCCTCAAGCTATCCCTTGGGTCTCTCTCTCTCTACTTCAATCTCTCTCTCTCTCTCCATTTCGGTTCTCTCTCTATCTCCTTTCTTTCCGGCAACGGCACTACTTCTCTTCGCCAGCGCCCTCGTCCTTCTTCTTCCTCCCTTCTATTTCTTTCTCCGTCAGTGGGTGTGTGTGTTAGTGGTGTGCATTGCTCTGATAGGGTTTTGGGTTGGTCAAGGGTGGTGTACTGTTAGCGGCTGCTGAGGGATTTGGGAAATTAGGGTTAGATGTGTTTTGGGGTCAATGTGTAATTAGGTAAAATTGTAAGGTGCTAGTTCAATTTAGTAAACTATCTATTAGGGGTCACTTCATGAAATTAGGTCGTCACAGTAACTTGTAAGTTATGCCATCTGAAAATTTATTATCTTAATTTAATTATCTTAATCTAATGGTAATTATACTTTCACTTTCATTATGCCATCTGATAATGATTAATTAATAATCGATTTCACTTGTGCTTTTGCCTGACAGCAAGAAGAAACTGATCATTGGGCTTTGTATGTAGAATATTGCCTTAAACCTGAAACTAAGGTAAATACTTTAAAATGGCTTTAAAACATTTCTGAATAATGTGGTCTGCTTTTGCTGAGTTGATTAGATGTCATGGATCATGATAATTTTGAGTGCTTTATCCATGTTGAGGAGTATTACCATGTATAACTAAAAAGTAAACTATACTTTACATAAATAAAGATAAGTAAATTTGTACCCATATAGAAACAAAATAGGAAGATACATGCATGCATTACAAGAGTTTGAATTTGATGAGTTCCAAGTCCGAAATAAAATGAAGTTAGTTGTGAATAGTGATGCCAAAAGTGTAAGTATTGGAAGTAGTTGTGGCTTTAGGGGGGCAAAGGTATTATTGTATAAAAAATGTTACCCGTAAATGCATCAACTCGAATAACAAAGGAAATTAAGATGCATTCTATTTAGATATGTTTGTTGCCTTTGTGGAGTTTACATAACCTTTCGAAACATAACCCTTTCCTTCATTATTTTCCTTTTCTCCTATATCTATGCCTAATATCATATATGTATGCCTTTACTATTGTGCACTCTGTTTTTTAATTACTTGTTTCTTTGTGGCAATCTGATTTACTAATTAGGCATTTCTGTGTAAGGAGATTTTCCAAGATCTTTTGTTCCAAAGACAATTACTTGGATTAGATGTATGTTTGACTATTCAAGTTATACCTGTTAGTAGAGTAGAGTAGAGTTTTAATTTGCCTCCTTGTTCCTCTCTACATTATAACTGTTTTTGATATTGGTATTCATTTCTCCAGGTTTGATGTTGTGATACATTTTGCTGGACTGAAAGCAGTAGGTGAAAGTGTGGCTGATTGATTTCACTTAAAGAAGAGAAGGGACTGGTTGATTTCACTGGATTAGCTGCTGCATAACACAAATTGCATTTAAAAGAGGTAATTTTAATTTTTCCGTAGTAATTTAAATTTTAATCCTTTAGAATTTTTAGAACTTTTATGAATACTTTTTAAAAATCCTTATTGTATTTCTGCTTAATCATGTCAATCGATAAGTCATGGATAGGAAAACCCCGAAATACGAATGAGTATAAAGATTGTTTAAACAAGTTTTTGGATTTTGCTTTTGAGCGTCGCTATCTCGGGGGTCATCAAGTTAAATGCCCTTGTCCAGTGTGTGGATTTAGCAAGTGGCAAATAAGAGAAACGGTTTTTGAACATTTAATAGTCAAGCCTTTTCCAGGAAACTACAAAGTTTGGTGTTGGCATGGTGAAGAGTTAGTTGGATCACAAGTTCATCAAACTAGTCATCTTGTACAAGATGATTTGGAATCTCATAATCCAATGGTAACAATGCTCAATGACCCATTTGGGGTTGCGGGATCTGTCTTGGACGAACCTAATTATTCTTCTATGCCTATAGATGGGGATGAACTTGAAAATGAAGAGCTGAATGGAGATAATGCAGAATTTTACAAGTTGTTGGAGGATTGTAATGAAGAATTGTATAAAGGGTGTACAAAGTATTCAAAACTGTCCTTTCTGATTAGTATATATCACATAAAGTGCTTATTCTTCTGAATAGTATATATCACATAAAGTGCTTACATAGAATAAGCGACAAAGCCTTATTGTATTTTTAAACTAGTGTTTTATCCTCATGAGTATATATATTTGAAATTTTAGAAGCATGAGATCGAAAAGAAAGTTAGTTGAGTTGAAATGTGGGGCATTACTCACAAGAAGAAATATGGAAGCTATGTCAATGAGCAAGCTAAAGAAATAGCGGTAAGGCATAAGAAACTTTGATTAGATATGGTGCTGTTAATAAGATAATAGTATGTTTGATTATGACTTTCTTTCTTTTCTATGTAGGAGAAAATTGAAGCACAATGCACTCAACAATCGGTAGATTCAACAATTATTTCTCCTCTTGATGTTGTTGGAGTAGTTCTTGGGAAAGAGCATCCTGGTCGCATTCGAGGTTTAGGTATGGGGGTTGTTCCAACGGTTGCTTTCAAGAACAATACTACAAGGATGTCTCAGATGAACTTAGGTTCTTCAAAAGATGTTGGCACATCATCCACTTGTGATTCAAGTGTGTAAGAAGAGTTGGATACTGTTAAACCACAATTACAAGCATTGGTCTCCTACATTGCTTCCAAAGAAGGAGGGAAGCTTCCGGAGCATTTGGCTACAATGTTCCCTAATCAACAAGCTACACAGGTAAAAGTGTATTATCGCCTTTTATGTTCTTAAAACTTGTTTGCTGACCATGGAAAATGGCGGTTTTCAACTGCAAATTAGATTGCTAAAGTGCTGAACAAGTTCAAATTCTATATATTATGTTTTCACAATAATCCATATTGAATAACCCCAACTTAATCAAACTTCAATTATTCAATTCAGTTTTTCTTTTTTTTTAGTGGTATATCTAGATATCAATTAAGCTTCGATTTTAATGATGTGCAAATGTTTAGGAGTTGAAATTTTTGGAGGGACAAAATAAAACACAGTTGAAAATTAAAACTTATTACTAAATTTAACTGTAATAACTGTAATTGAAAGATGTCAATTATGAGGGTCTTATTTCTGCTTCTCCTGAAGAAATTGCAAGTGAGGTGTTACTATTACTAGAATTAGATTCAACTACTGCCCTCTTATCAACATAGTTTATTTATAATTGTTATGATAACTGATGCAAAGAATTCTCGATGTGAAAACACAGAGACAGAGACAAAAGGCTGATCTTTCAATAGGAAAAAGAGTGGATCCGCAGGGTCCCAAATGAATTGGCTTATTTGAAAAAAGCCTTGTTCTTTGGAAGATCTATCTCGTGTCTGGTACTGCATGGTTCCACCCTGCAAGAACTCCGAATGAATGCAGATCCTTTTTTTATTTTATTGATTACTGCATCTCCTTGTGTTTGAGTTGGGGTCTTTGAGAGTTCGATTTATGTCAGGTTTAGCTAGATAAGGTGTTGAGTTAACCCCGATAATACTCTTCTCTTCTATTCTGCTATTTTGCACTTAATTACTTCTGAATTCTTCTTCTGAAAAATTTGATTATTGGATTGTGTTGTAGGAATTGGATAAGGGAGTGAAATTCCATCACCAAGAGAATTAGGGAGTAGATCTTCTGGAGCAAGCAAGAAGGAAGCATGATCTTTATTAGTTGATGGATTTAGATGATCAAGACTTTTTTGTTTGATACATACTATGTTTGATACATATATTATGTTTGATACATATTTTGTTTAGGAGATATCACTTTTAATTTTCAATATTTGGTATTATGTTTAATACTTTGTTTGGGTCATGACTTTTGATTTCCCATAACTATTAATGAATTTTAGATTATGTTATCTTTAATGTCTTGTTTATATGATTTATGGCTGAAAATATTAAATAAACATTGTCCATTTAATGTTTAAAATTATTAAAAAAAAGAAAATAGTAAAAATGGCGGTTGAATTTTAAGGGGACAAAAGTGCCTTAAACATGGTAAAAACGGCGGTTGAAAACCGCCTTTTTAACCTATAAAAAATGTCATTTTTACCTTTTAAAAATGGTGGTTTTGAACTGCCGTTTAAGCGATGCCGTTTTATCCTGAAAAATATGGCGGTTCAAAACCGCCGTTTATTTACCTAAAAACCGCCATTTTATGCTGCGATTTTAACCAAGGGGAATCGTGGAGGTTTTCTAAAAACCGTCGTAATTTCCCAAATGGCGCTTACGATTACGACAGTTTTTGGAACCGCCGTTCTTGGTAATAATGGCGGTTAAAACCGCCGTAATTTTCACATTTTTTGTAGTGGGTAAATTTGAAAAAAAAATATTGTTAATAACACGTTGGTCATTAGATATTTTATAGTAGAGGTATAATTGAAACTAAGAAAAAATATTAGGAATAAAATTGAACAAAATTAAACTTTAGGGGTAATTTTGAAATCAACGATGCTACTGAACCAATATTAGAGAGCCAATAATTAAGTTATCATCCAAAATTTAAAAAAATTATCATCTAAAATTAAAAAATGTTATCATTAAAACATAATAAAATCACAATTATTATCCATAACTTTTTCTATTGGCTTTGTAGACTCAGCACATATGAAGTCTAAATATTTATGTATTCAATAATAATTTCTTGGGTAATGTTATTTGAACAAGTGGTTTTGGCCAATCAAGTGCAA
>JASCZI010091327.1:2319-28554 GCA_036250425.1 Stylosanthes scabra | reverse complement strand
CATTTAAGGTTCTCCCGTTATTGCCATTGGCATAGCGTCATCAGAACAGTTTTAATTCCAGGCCTTAACCCATTCTTATCATTAGGGATTAGTGGCTAAGATCATCCACACTTCAACCCATGACCAAGGCACAAGAACACTACTCCATAATTATAAGAAACAAAATATCAAACACTTGGTGGGCGTAGTATAAAGGCATGGTAAATAACTATGGAAATGAACAAATAAAGATGATCAACGAAGTAAGCAAGCAAGAGAATTAACAATTATCACTAAAGAAACAAGAAAATAGCAATGGGTCATAAGGGAAAATAAAATTCACCAAGATCAAAATAAGAACATAAGAGTTTGCATTAATAAAGCAAAAGTAGCAATTGAAAAGCAATTAAACACTACAATTAACTAAGAGTTTGGCTAGTGATGGCTGAAAATGGAAGGGGAAATTAAAGAACCTAAGAGAGAAAATGAGAGGTATGAAGAACACTCCCAAAAACTCTCTAAACTATTCTCAAAACTACAATTGATCCTAATGTGTGTGTATTGTGTCAAGCCTCCCTTGTGCTTCAGCCACTCTTCCTTTAAATAGAATGAATTTGGGCTTCAAAGGGCCTTGGAATAGAAATGCGAAATTCCAAATCTGCCCTTCATTAATTTGCATTCAGCGTAAAGTTGTGTACGCACATATAGAGTTGCGTACGCAACTTAGTCTGGATAGCTTCCTCTTCATGAATCCTTGCTTCCAATACTTTCCTTAGCCTTTTCCAAGTATTTTTTCAATCCCTAAAGTCCTGAAATATGCTAGCAAACACATCAAGGCACCAAGTGGGACGAAATTGTACAAATTCTACTCAATTAAGGTTAGTTTAGCACACATTTATCATTTTGAACAAATATAGCAAAGATTTACAAACATGGCTATTCACAAGCAATTTATGTGGAATTAGATTGATAAACCTATCAAATTTAACACATATTTTATCATGAAATATGGGTTCATCAGTTATAAAACAACACATAATGGTTTTTGCTTAAAACTATGTTATTTGAAAGACTTTTTCATCCACAACAACTCTTTACATGCTTTAGTTGCTGCAATAAACTATGCCTCTATGTTAGAGAGTTCAACACACTTCTGTAACCTTGACTGCCATGAAATAGCTTTCCCTACAAACTTGACCAAAAAACCTAAAGTAAACTTTCGAAAATTAACATCTTCTGTCATGTCTGCATCAGTAAAGCTAACTAGTTGTACCTTTGGGATATCTCAGAATCCATTTAATAACATTCTAATATTCTTTACCTGAATTTGAGAGAAAATGACTTAGTATACCAACCGCATGAGCAATGTCTAGTCTAGCTCACACCCTATAATAGCTGAGACATAACTAACTTCATCATTTCTTGTTTCTCCTTATCAATGATTAGATACTGTTTGGTACTCAACTTAAAATAAGGAGTAAGAGGACAAGAAACACTTTTCACACATTCATGCCAAACTTTTGAAGAACCTTATTTATTTACTTCTCTTGTGATAAATAAAGCTTCCTGGAATCTATGTAATAAGTAATTATCATGCAAAAAATATTATTTGCATGATCCAAGTTCTTCACAACAGAGAACTTGTTCAATTGTTTTTTCAACTCATTAATCTTGGAAGTATTCCTGCCAACAATCAACATATTATTCACATAAAGCAAAAGAATGATAAAATCATCATCTGAAATTTTTTTACAAATACACAATGATCTGAAGTTGTCTTATGGTAACTATGCTCTCCTGTAACATATTCAAACATTTTGTACCATTGCCTTGGAGTTTTCTTCAATACATAAAGACTTTTCTTAAGCTTGCACACGAACTCTTCTTTTCCTTTTAACAACAAAATCTTCTAGTTGCTACACATGTAGTTTTCCTTATCTAAGTAACCATGAAAAAAGGTTGTATGTCTTCACATCCATTTTCTCAATATCCAAATCAAGAGAAACTGCTAATTCAAGCACAACACGAATGGATAATATCTTCACAACAGGAAAAAACTCCTCATAATCAACACCTTTTTTTGGCTAAATCATTTGGCAACCAATCTAACTTTATACCAAGGATTAAACTTGTATTTTTCATTCTTGATTCTGAATACCCACTTGTTCTTCAAGGCTCTCATGCCTTTAGGTAGCTTCATCAATTTATAGGAATCATTCTCAAGTAGAGACTTCATCTTCTTGCATAACCTTAGGCCACTGAGCTTTGCTTCAGGTTCTCCCCCTCAGTCAACAAAACAAACTTATATAGAGAATACATTGATGAATGTTTCCTTTCTCTTGTGGAAATTCTGAGTGCATTTGTAGCAATTTTTAAAGTTGGTTATTTATCATGATCATCATCAACAACTTCATCATGTGCCAGATAAATTATCTCATCTTCACTTGCACCTATATCATCTCATTATTTTGAGCGTTAACCATACCATCTTTCGTCATAGGTGTAGCGGCAGTAATATCAAAATCAGAAGAATTATAAATAGGCTGAACCATTTGCTTATCTGTGTTGGGCCGTATACATCATGATGCAACAGGTCATGTATCTCCGGCTTCCTTGAGAGTGGATGACTCTTGAAAGAAACTGTGTTTTGTTTCCAAGCAAAGCAACCTTACAACCAAATAACAAATTCTTTTTTAATAAGACATTTATACATTTTTCACTCATATGATATAACCTCTTATTCCATCAATTAGCTCTATCAACAAACTAAACAACATTAATAACATCTTTTACAACATTTACTTGTGTTAAATAAAGAGTACAGTATTGTGTGCCATTAGCAACAACCATGAAACCCTTGGTTGGCTTCCAACTATTACGAGAGAATGAGCTATAATAGCTTTCATCACACAACTTACCAACATAAAGTGAGTTTAACCAAATATCTAGAACATGCTTCACATGCTTCAAATCGATTTGAACCATTGCAGGTTTCTAGGCAAACCTGTCCAACATCGGCACATTTTACAATACCATCATGAGCCATTTTTACATTATCAAAATCACCAGGAGTACGTATAAGATGTAACAAGATTTATCCTAGATGTAACGTGAATAAAAGCACCACTATCAACCACCCAACAGGTGATATTATCAACAAGATTAAGATATTCAAGCTCCTCAACAAAAAGAAAATCATCATGAGTTACATTTACCTTATCTTCTTTGCCACCATCATTTTTATTTGTGCTCTTGTCTTTATTTGCCTTGACTTTCTCTTTCTTCATTTGCCAACAAAATTTCTTCACATGCCCCTTTGACTATAATGATGACACTTAAGATTTATATACCTTCTTCGAGACTTGCTTTTGCTTTGATCTCTACTTTTAAGACCTCAGATTTTATTCTTCCTCGTAGACTCAGAAACCAAAATATCTGAAGATGTAGACGATGCGCCTTGTGACTTTCTTCTCATTTATTTATTCGTAACACTGCTCTTGGAAAGATCCATAGAAATTACACTATCAGGAGCAAAATTGGACAACGAAATTTTTTAGAAATTTCCCACGAATATGGTAAGGAACCAAGAAGTAACAATTCCTAAACCTCTTCATCAAACTTGATATCCATGGAAGATAAGTGATTCATAATTTCCCGGAAGATATTCAAATGATTTTTCATTAAAGTCCCATCAGTATACTTCAAAGCCAATAACTTCTAAATCAAAAATATTTTGTTGTAGTTTTTCGAGCATAAAACTATTCAAAATTAATCCAAATTGTCCGAGCATGTGTCTCTCCAATAATATGGTTCAACACATTATCATCAACACATACCCTAATGTATCTATGGACTTGTCTATGCAACAAAGTTCATTCATCATCAGATTTATCATTAGACTTCTCGATAGCAAAAACTGGTTGATAAAAATTTTTGACACAAAGCCCAGAAATATAGGACCATTAAGAGTGATCATTCAACAATTATTAGTTTGGATTCCATTGTTCACAAAATTAAAAGTCTAGAAAATTTACCAAAGAGCTTTGATGTGAGTATGATAGAGCTTAGCAATGTAAACGACACAAAAATCCAACACAAAAGCAATATGAAAATAATGCTAAGATAATACAGCATAGCACAAATCGTACATACAACCAGCCACGTCACAAAAGTATCAAAGCTTACAAATCATGAATGAAGATTATGAAAAGACCAAAAAACAGGACTGTTGTTCAAACTTAATTATTTCTGGCACAACGGACCTCCAATCAAAATCTTCACTATTCAAAATGAAGAGCAAGAAGGGAAGAAGCTACAGTTTAAATTTCAAGCCAATCTAACGGTGAATGAGTGAGGAAACAACGATTGAAGTTTTCGTCTCTCCTATTTCGCTCTCAAGGCTGCTTTCTCTTTTCCCAATAACCTGAAATCTGATTGTGGGTGTGTGGTGTAAGTGGATAAAGAAGACACCTTAAAATAGTTGGATTTGAGTCTCACATAGGAGTGAACTCAACTCAACAAAAAGGCTTTTGTATGAAAATAATGAATATTATTATATGAATATTTAATTTTATAAAAATAAAATTAATAAAAGAATAATAAATTCTACATGTAATAGTCAAATAAAAGATATAAAAAAATAATAAACTCTATATGTGATGATGTGATAGTCAAATAAAATTAATAAAAATAAAATAATAAACTCTACGTAATTGCTGGTATCTTGGTTCCTATATTTTACAAATGTTTTTACATAAATTTAAAAAATATAAAGTTTGGTTCATACATAGAAGGAAAATTATATTCATTCACCCTAGAGAGTTTTGATTATTGTTTTTGTGGATGTCTCATATTGGAAAGGGGGTGAATCCTATGGTACATTCTCTTAAGCGTAATTTATTCTTTTTAACGTTTCGATTTACAATTTTATTGAATTTAATTTAAAATATCATAGAAAATGAAAAAAAATATATTATATCACTTGTCCTTTTTTATATCGTAGGAAATTAAGAACGAAAAAAAAATGTTATTTTACTTATTCATCTTGTAAAAAAGAATGCCAAATATCTTAAAGAACTCTTATTTGGATAAAATTATACTTTTAAATTAAAAAAAAATAATTATTAAATTAATTTTGATCTAATATTTTAAAAAAGATAAATTATTCTTCAATAAGAGAGAATACCATAATATTTAACTCGAAAGAATGTGCCTTCTATTGTAATAGTAGTCTATTTACAACTCTTACTTTGTTACATATGAAATATTCCACTAAAAAATGGAACATTAATTTAACGTTACAATGAATATAAATCATTAAATTATTAAAAGATTAATCTAAGGGAAATTTTTAATGATAAATAAAATAAATTAAATAATTACAAAAATGTGCCCCGATTTCATATTTTTGTCAAAACGCACCTTACTACTTATTAATAAAAATTTTCCTTGAATATATAAAACAAATTACAATGATTCAAAGTAAACAGTAATAAGACACACACACAAAAAAAAAAAAAAAAAACAGTAATATATTAAGTACTACAAATGCAATTGGAAATATTTGGAATTTGGCAATTGTATTTGGATTTTCTTTTGGTAATTTTCTTATTCAAAATAAAACAATAATATACTAACTACTACAAATACAGTTTGTATGATAACATGTTAGATCCCCCCCCTTTTTTTTTTTATCTCTAAAGTCATGGAGATCTTGTCAAACCCTCGAGTAAACTAATAGTAGAATCTCCAAATGTATAAGTCTATATATCTAGCAAAATCGAGTTGTTAGACTTGTTAGAGTCGATCAAACTCTCGAGTCACGGAGTTTATCTTTTTCCCTGTACCAAGCCAAATTATAGTATAGCTTTTGATATTTCAAAAGAAATAGAGTTTTGTGCTATGACTTTCAAGATCCAAACAATCACACATATTGACATCCTTTTTCACTCTCTTTTGCCCATGTCATGTTACCCGTTATCGCTAACCTACTATTGCGTTAAAAGAATGTAGCTAAGGGGCATGATACGAAATAGCTAATGTCTTTGTTGTGTTAGTTTTTTTTAAGGCTGTTATATTTTGTTCCAATAGAGTAATAAAATGAGTGTGCGTCTAAATGAGCCCAACAATTATGTACACATTAGATGCGTCACTTTAATTGAATTGTTAGATCTTATTAAATAAAATTTAAAGAAGACTATAAAAGAAAAGTATTGATAGAGTTTAACTAATACCGAATGTATTAATGTATACATAAATAAGTATTTTTTATTTTATGTCCTTTTATATAATATATTTTATATACATAAAAAAATATAAAATATATCTATACATAACAATTTTAATTTTTTTATTTACTAAAATCAACCAGTATGGAATATAATATAATTTTATTTTATTTTTATTACTTTATTGATAAATAAAAAATTCTTTTAATAATATTTTATTTTTATGTTATGTAATAATATTATTAACAAAATAGTTATTTAAGATAATTCTAGTTTAATATGAAATAATTTATTGTCTGTCGAGTAATATAAAATAAAATAAAATAATTTTATATTATATGTGTTGTAATCAAAGATCATATTACGTTTTAATATGGATACGAGAACAAATATATATTTTAATAAGAATTTACCTTTAATATAATAAAAGCTGGTTAAAATATACTATTATTTGTTTTTAGTATTTTTGAAAAATTTTAAAAATATCTTAACTTTTTATTTGGTCAATTTTCTCTTTAATATTTTAAAAATACTTCAATTTTACCTATATAATTTATTTTTGAATAACAAACATTTACTTTTATCAACTTAAATCTTAAAACATAACTTTTTTTTTGTGTCCACATTAAATAGCTATTTTGTTAAACAATATTATTACATAATATAAAATTTCACAAATATTTTTAAAAGTGTGTAATTTTTTTTACCGGTCAAGTAATAAAAGTAAAACTTAATTATTTTATATTGTACATGTATTGTAATTAAATATTATGTCTTAATATGAATTTATTTTTTATATAATACAAATTTTACGTATATAATTCTGATTGTTTGAGTAGTAAAAAATATTTAAATTTTATGTATTAATATGTTTTGTATTTATTTAAGTAAATAAAATACATTATATAAAACAAAAATATATTTATTTATGTATATGTTAATATATTCTATATTCATTAAGGTCTATCAATGCTCTTCTTTTATAAGGTCTCTTGATTTTCATTTAATAAGATCTAATGATTCAATAAATGGCGCATGCGCACAAAATAATTGTGCTTGTTTTAGACATACCCATAAAATGAATACATGAGAGGATGAGTCTAACTTGGACAACCAAAAAGTAACAAAGAAAGTGGCAATTCTACACAATCAAAACATCGTAATGTAAATGACTCAAAAAGAGAGCACATAAATGAAAAGGAAAGTTAAGGAGGATGATGTTGGTGATATTCTTGGATAAAGCTCATAATCGAAGGGAGAATAAGATCTGGGGTACCAGCAACGCCTTCAAAGATTCGAACATTTTGGTGGTTCCAGAGCTTCCAGAGAATCGTAGCAACTACACTACTTCGTCTTCTGATCTGAGAGGCATACAAAACTATGAAAGTTTCTTTCTTCTCTGCATTAGGATTAGTATTCTTTACGGTAGTAATAATAGACAAATTGGCCATGGTAGTTGAATGGTCTTGAATGATCAATGATCGCACATAAAAAGAATAAGAAAATAAAAATTCCTCCCCAAAATCCTAGCAAAGAACACTAAAACCCAAAAAGACACATTAAAACCCTAGCAGAATACAAAACCCTAGCAGAGCACATTTGAAAAATTATTGTTACATACTTATTGTTACATTTTGGACATTCTTTTTATCGTGTGCTTTATTATAAAATTCATAATTTTGTATCTGAGTAAAATTTTATATAATATTTATTTTACGTATAACATAGATCTTGTTAAGAGAATTCATATCATGTGAACTTATACGAGTTTACAAATTAAATATAGGTAAGCTTCACGAATTTACTTACACAAGTAATTTTTACCTTTAAAATTGCCTAGAACAAAGGAAGTTACATCCTTACCCACAATTTGCCACATCTTCTGGTAGAAAAGAGCCGGCATCCCGTCAAGTCCCGGAGCCTTTGTGGGATGCATCTGCTTGAGAGCTTGCAATACCTCGTCCTCCGTGAAGCCTTGACCCAGAAAAGCCTTGTGATCCTCTCTTAATCTGTTCTGCACAACCCCAGCCACTTCTTTAGCATTTTTGGTTCCTTCAGATGTGCAGATGTTTTTGAAATAGTCCACCATTATCTCTTCAATTTTCTCCTCATCCTCAAAGGTTCTGCCGGTATCATCCTTAATAGATTTCACCCAATTCCTGCTCTTCCTTTGTGAGGCTTTTTGATGAAAAAATTTCGAGTTGCGGTCCCCATGCTTGAGCCAGTTGGTTCTTGATCGTTGTGCCTACCAGATTTCTTCTTCTTTTATGGTATCATCTAACTCGGCTTCAACCTCCTTAATCCTTAGAATAATGCCTTCTTCTTGCTTGATTGAAATTAGATGTTGTAGTTTGTTCTGAAGCTTCCTGATCCTCTTCCGTATATCCCCAAAATTCGTCTCCCCCTATTTGTCTAGAGCCACCCCACACGCTGTAATTTTCCTCTGAACAGAATCTGGTCCAGAACTCCAATACTCCTTCACATTTTTGGCACAATCATCATTTCCTAGCCAGCATTCCTCAAATCTGAACCGGTGTTGAGGTTTCCTTCTTTGCCTCTTTTCTCCTTGCACATCTACTAGAATGGGGCTATGATCAGACTTGTAGCGGTTTAAGTGTTGAACTATCGCTTTAGGGAAGGTCTGTTTCCATTCCATTGTGGCCAAAGCCCTATCAAGCCTTTCCTGAATGTTGCTTTCTCCCACTTGCCCGTTGGACCATGTGAACGAGTGTCCAACAAAGCCAAGGTCGAGCAATTCATTCGTTTGCACCGCTTCTCTAAAACCTTGGACTTGGGAGTATGTAACTGGGTTCCCTCCCTACTTCTCCTCCTGGGCCAAAATCTGGTTGAAGTCCCCGAAGACTATCTAAGGCAAATCTGAATCTCTGCCCAGAGCCCTTCGAAGATCCCAACTGAAGTGTTTGTTTTCGTTCTCCGGATTGCCATAAAAACCTGTTGCTCTCCACTTGAGGTCCGTGCCTTCTTCCTCCACATCCATATCAATATGATTAATTGATAGAGATTGGATTCCCACATTTAAAGAGTTATCCCATAGCACTGCCACCCCTCCAGCCCGGTGTTTGCCCTCTCCACTACAATCTACAGCCACCACATTTGCCAATCCTCCTTTGTATCTCAACCTCATTACTTCCACTTCCTTTCTCCTTGTTTCCATGAGGAATACAAGGTTGGGACCTTGCTGATTTATGAGCTTGTTCAAAGCTTAAACCGCCCATGGGTTCCCAAGCCCACGACAGTTCCAACTAATTAGTCTCATTGATCTCGGCAGGGCTGCTTAGCAGCCTCTGCCGTTCGGTTAATTGTTGTTGTTCTGACTTTGCCCATCTTCAGCTCTGAGTTATTGATCTCCATGTCTTCGCAGTCTTGTACTTTTCTTTTCAACCCCCCTTGTTCTTCATTTTCTTTCCTTTTGGTGTAGGTTATTACTGCCTGGTGGGCTTGCCTTTTCCATGTCTTGTTCCTCGGCTTCTCTTCTCCATTACCTTGAGCAGTGTTAGTTATCTCCAATAGTAGGACTTTTGTTTGAACCCTCTCTTCCACTTGCTTATCTTTGTCTCCTGCTTCCTTAGTCTCACATTCAGTGTTGGGCTCGTGAGTTTGTTCTGCCTTGTTTGGTCCTATCTCCTTAATGGCCACTGTATTGTCTTGACCATTATTCTCGCCAACTTGGGTGCTTGGTGGGGGCTCAAGTTCTTCTCGCTCTTCTGGTAGGGGTATGTTTTCATTTTCCTCCATTTGATGTTCCTTGTTTCCCTTATCTCGCCTCTCTTTTACTGTCAGCATTTCCAGTTTTTCCATCATTCGTTCAGTTAATCTTTGTTGGTTTTCTGCTCCTTGCTTCCTTGTGTCTTCTGGATCCCCTGATTTCTTTGATTTTTTTGGTATCAAGTATACTTCCAATCAACTCTGCTCTCAGCCATGATCCTAGCTTCTTGGATCTATTTTCTCCTTTCTCTCCATGTTCAATGGCTATTTTGCAACTCCCCTCATCGTGCCTAATCAGACCGCAATAATAGCATAAGTTGGGAAGCTTTTCAAACCTGAAATCTGCCCACAATATTCCATCTTCTCTGCTGCCGATGCTTGTCCCCTTGAGAATGGGTCTATTTGTGTCAACGGTGACAGTAGCCTTAATAAATCTGACATGATCTCTAGTATTTTCGAAGATATTGCACTCCTTCACACTGCCAAGGATAGATGCAATCTTTGTTCCAAGCTTGATGGTCTTGCAATGTTCAGGTAACCCCCAGATCTGAACCCTAATGTCTGCTTTGTCAAGCCCTTTCTCCTCTGGAACCTCATTCCTCTCCCATCGTTTGAGCAGCAACCATGAGTTTTGAAACAACCAGGGACTCCCCTTTAATGCCTTCTCCAAATCTATTTCTTTGTTGAAAAACACTTGGTAAATCTTGGGTTTCAGCTCCACTATTCTGAATCCTTGTGGGTGCTGCCAAATGTTTTGCATAGTTGATTGGATCCAGGCAGTATTGATGTTCTTGTCAGATAGAAGTTTCCCTACTAAGCTATTTTCACTCCCCTGCAATCCTTCTTCTACATCTTCATTGTTGAACATTATTAATGGTTCTTCTTCCTCTTGTTCAGGGTTGGTGTTATGAAGGTTTGGTGTGTTTAGGTTTTCATTGATTTGAGCCATTGTTGCTGAGTGGATGGAACAGTGCTCCACCTGATGCAGCAGCACAATGGCGGGAATGCACGATGGAAAGAACGGGTTTTGCACTACTCTCCTCCAAGCCCTAGGAGAGCCACGAGTTTGTCAAAGAGAGGACCTTGTGGTTTTTGAGTTATATGACCATCTAACTTTAAGTTCACGTTACAAGCCCATGTAATAATTTGATTTTATGCCTTATGGCATTTGAACTTTAAGTGTAAATTAAGACTCAAATTCGACCAAAGAGCATAGTTGGAGATATAAATTATAATAAGTATTTTTCTGTTCCGACGTTCGCAATAATAAACATATATTGATATATATGATGATCTCCTTGTTCCTTCAATCATCATGAGCTCCACCTATAACCATATGCAAACATTTTTGGGAGCGACTCTGGTATATATATTGAGTCCCATCAACATGTGTTTATTTTGACGTGTCTGTGAGAGGTTGTCGACGCGTGTATGAGACCGTTCTGCGTGTAGAAGAAGTAGTGTGAGTCAGAAGTTCAAGAGATTGTCGTCGCACGTGGATGGGAGGGTGCATCATTAAGTCCATTAACCGTGTTTATTGCGGTGATTAGCATCTGGGGCTTGCGTTTGGGCCTCAAGCTTGGAAGGTGGCTGGCACAGGGTGTTTTAGTGCAGGCCAAGCGATTCTAATTTTCGTTTTTTTTTCGTTCTCAAGTTTTTTTGTTAAATATCACTCAAGGTGGTATGGAGTTGGACAAAAACGAATAGCTGGGGGAGAAGGAAAAGAAAAAAGTAGACAGAAAGAAAATGTAAAGGAACATGGAATTTGAGCCCAAATTAAAAAGAAAAATAAAAGAAAGGGAGTCTACAACCAACCAAATAAAATAAAAAATGGAATTGTTCATAGAAAAGGGAAAGAATTGATTGCAAAGGGGGTAGTTGATTTGAAAGAGAGAAATCGAGGGAGAAATTGGCTGTAGCTGTGGAAGGGCTAAGCGATGGCCGCAGTTGTTTCCCGAAGACGAGCGGCAGCTGAGATTGAAGTTGAAAGGCTCGGTGGCTGCGTTTTGGGTCGACAAGTGCTAAGACTTCTAATTAGGGTTGGGGATTTGGTGAGGAACAATCAAAGATTGTGTTGTGATTCTGAAGAGAAGGCAGTGGAGACATGGCCGCCTATGAGGTAAGAATTGTTTGTTATATGTGAGGAATAATGGGGCGGTGTGTGAACAACTGTGGGGAAAAGTAGGGTGTTTTATATTTTTTTTTTCCTGATTAAGACATGTTCTGCATATGTGGTCTGTAGTGGGTGGGATGTCAAGTGTCAGGAGGGGTTGGAAAGTCTAAGGAATTGGTGGTTAATGTACTATAATGAGGGGATTGAATCGGTTCTGACTGTTAGGGTTGGGGGTTGCTGAAAGGTTTTGTTGTTAACATGTTGTTATGTTTCTGGAGGGTGTGGATGCCATTGGCAAATGCCACACGTTGTGATTTTCCTTCAGAATGCTAATGTGAGTTATGAAAAATTTTGTAGAATATGGATTTGTCGACAGAAAAGAAGGAAACAAGTGAACTGTCAGATTCTTCAGACGAGGGGCATGGCAATGGTTTCGGGTCGGCAGAGAGGAAGAAAACAAGTGAAGTTTCAGATTCTTCCGATGATGGGCATGGCAATGGCTCAGGGTCCGCAGACGTGGTTATTGAGGATGTCTGCACGGATTATGGTGATATAATTGGGTTGAATTCGGAAATGATAAAGCGTAAGTTGTTTAGGAGTGAGGACGCTGCGTACGAGTTTTACAAGAGGTTCGCGAAGTGCCATGGGTTTGCCATCAGGATGGGGAACTTCTGTAAGGATGATTCGGGGAGGGTCGTCAAAAGAAGATTCTTCTGTAATAGGGCTGGGCTACAGGACCTAAAACATTACAATAGAGCCGATAGGCGCAGGGAGCAGAAGCCTGAGATAAGGACTAACTGCGAGGCAAAGCTATCAATTTACATTGACATAGATGCGAGTGTGTGGAGGGTTAGGAAGGTTGTCATGGAACATAACCATGACTTAACACCACCCGACATGATACACATGATCCCGAGTTTCAGAAGCATGAACGATGCCGCAAAGGCACAAATCAGTGGCTTGCACGATCATTGTGTAACGACGTTGAAGATTTTGGGGTACATGGCGGGTCAGGCTGGTGGATACTCCTTTATTGGATTCAGTAAGAAAGACGCATATAACTATGTACAGAGAAGCAAGCGTGAACGAATATTGGATGGTGACTTAGTGCAGCTATCGGGTACTTAGAGGGGAAGGTGACCTCGGACCCTATATCGACCGCCCGAAATTTGTTGACAGAGGATAAGATGCTAGTACACATGCTCTGGGCGGATGGGGTTAGTAGGATTGATTACCAATTCTTCGGGGACGTTCTTGCTTTTGATTTGACTTACAAGAAAAATAAACACAAGAGACCATTCGTAATATTTTCCGGCTCGAACAATCACAAATAGACTGCTATTTTCGGGTTTGGACTGTTGATGGACGAGACGGTTTCTTCATACACATGGTTGCTCCAGAATTTCATCGAGGCCATGTGCAACCGCAAACCTGTTGTTGTCGTAACTGACGGAGACGATGCAATGAAGGAAGCTATCAAGGTTGTCTTGCCGGAAGCGGCTCACAGGTTGTGTGCTTGGCACATGGAGAAAAACGTGACGACAAATGTTAAGTGGGATGGTCTAAGATCGCTATTTAGGAGGTGGTTATATGCAGATATGGGGATCAATGAGTTTGAACAGGAATGGGCTGCCGCAATGGAAGAGTATGAGACCGGCGATAGGTTTTGGTTTAGGGATACATATGAGAAGCAGTGTATGTGGGCTAACGCATACCTTAAGGACAAATTTTGTGCAGGTTTTAGGACTACTTCCAGGTGCGAGGGGATCAATGCATATGTCAAGAAGCTTGTTAAGTCAAGGCACTGCCTTTTGGAGATGTTACAGGGCCTGGAGCTTATGGTGATGGAGTACCGAAACAATGAACTAGAGGCGCAATTTAAGAGTGTGCATGGGTTCCCGGTAATGACAACAGGGCTTGAGCAGCTGGAGCGCTTTGCTGCGACCGTTTATACCTGTGAGATCTTCCTTGATTGCAGGAAAGAGATAGAGGAGTTATAAACGTGAACCTGTTGTCCAAGGTAGGCAAATGACGGCGATGATTTATACCGTTGAAGGATACACAGATCGCGGAAGGCACATCAGAGTGCTGTTTGATAGAAATTCAAAGAATTTCCGTTGCAATTGTGGTTTGTGGAAGAAGCAAGGTTTCCCGTGTAGGCACATGCTGTTTGTGATGAAACACGAGAACCTGACAGAAATTCCTGACCGAATGGTTTTGATGCATTGGAGGAAGGACGCGAAAACCATACAGCAGTATACGGAAAGCAATGATGAAGGTAATGAGAGGGCCTTTCTTATGAGACACGGGGCTTTGATTGCTGCATCACAAAGGCTTGTGTTCCTTGGGGCCACGAGCAAAGAAATATTTGACTACACCGTGAAGGGTGTGGTTCGTTTGGGGGATGAGGTAGAAGGAAGAATTAACGGAGCTGTTAACACCCCTACCAAGGAGCGGGGAGAGGAAGACCAAAGGAGCTCCGAGACAACCCAAAAAGAACAAGGGCAAGAAGAGGTGATGCACCAACTGTAAATTGCCAGGTCACACTAAATGGAACTGCCGACAAGAGGAACCACACGCCGGAGAAGGTGAGATGCGTTTTGCTAACGAGGAGGGTCAACGTTAATCACAATGCAGTCCCCACCGTGTTGAGGTAAATATTTAATTATGTCGTATGCATTACCAAACATAAGTATAGGGCAATTATGTCATAATGAATAAGTAATTGGAGTCTAATATTATACTAGCATTAGTTAGTCATGCCAGATGCATCCTATAGCTAATCATATTTTGGTGGGGTTTTGAGGTTTAGGGTCGGAAAGCATGGTTATAGAAAGTTATGAACTTGTTGAATTATGTGGACTTGGTGTGTTATGGGCTAAATGAGGGAAGGTTGGTTGTGTTTATGGTTTAAAGGCTTGAATATAAATAAGCATGTTTTCATTGTGGGCCCCCAGGATATCGATAGCACTGTCGCTAATGGGGCCAGTGCGGTTAATAAGAACGGCTCCGTCACGAGTCCCGATTTTGGGGGCTCCGACGAAGTCCTCCGACAGGTATACATTTGGGCTATTTAAACAAGGACTGCTATTTAATCACCATGTTAGTTATGAATAAGATTCAAACGGCAGACTGCTGTTTTAGGGTAATTTAGCCATGGAGAGGCTATCTATAGCGGAACTCTATTTAGACTTGAATTCAGTTCTCTCAGTGTTTGTTGGGTGTGCAGATGATGAGAAAAATCAACGCCGTGAGTGACCAAATTTTATCCATGTTGAAGCAGATGTAGATCCAGTTTATGGTGAAAGCCTCAAGCGATGAATGAGATAATAGCAGCGTATCAGCTTAAATTTGCTAGTGGTTGACTAAGTTGTATAACAATTTATGTATCGTATAATTGAGTAGTGGCCAAAGGTGTTCTATTTCCTTCGGACAAGATAAGCAGGTTTTTCATTACTTGTTAAAGTTATGTGGTACTTTAATATGAGATTGTTGGAGACTTAAATCTGATCACCTTGTTAGGCAACTCTGGAAAAGTTAAGAACACTGCATTTTACAGTAGTTGAGTTAAGTTTACTCCTACAATGAACAACCCACAATATGTGACATATTATCATAGAAGCCCTCCCAATAATTGCCCATAAAAAAATAGGCCCACATAATCCACCTTGACAATCAAAGAGGCCTGGCGTTTTCTTTTTTTTTTTTTGCTAGGCCCAAAAAACAACTTGAAACTTAGCCTACCAAAAATAAAGAGCATATTATGTGGGATAGGTCTCGCCATATATATAAGCTAGGTGGGATTTTACTATTTCTAATGCCCTAACCCTAAATTATATTCGTCTTCACGACCTAAATAGTTTTGCTCCCACTGGGAGGGGTGCTATTAGACTTCTTATTTGCATCCATTGCATCTTTGTGATTCCTTAACATCTCCGCATCCCAGTGGTTAACAGCCCTTTCCCATATAACATCTGCCAATGGATTCTGGGGACTTGTCACAAGGTCCACTGCAAGGGACATCCTAGTTCTATCATTGATCTTCTGCAAGAAAATCCCATAAGCATTGTTAACTTAAACTCCTAGTTGAAGAGAGTTCATACAATTCAAGGTCTCAGGACACATATCACAAATGATGGGGCAGAGGCACCCTTTTTTTACCTCTAGCCTATAATCCAACCAGAGATGGTTATTAACCATCCATTGACAAACCCACACCCCGCAATCCATCCTAGAAATACAAACATGCATGTGTTAGAGCTCGAATTTAAAAACATCAGCCAAATGGGAATTTCCTAATCACTATCTAAAAATTTATAACCCTAAAGGAATTAAAAAAAAAATATTACGATCCAGGAGCCTGGCTCCCAACTTCTGGGACGTATGCTCATAGTCAGATACGTATGGAGGGAAAAATCCTTTATCTGCCCAAAAAGAACTGTCTCGAAGCATGGATTCAAGATAGTGAGCCTACAGATATAATGGGCCTTTTACTCAGTGAATAAAATGAAAAAATTCGATAAGCTAACTTCTTTAAGAAAAATTTAGTTGGAGTTGTCACGTGCTAGAGTAACTTACCACTTCCATGATTTGCGCTATCCTTAACTGCGTCTCCCGAACCTCACTCGGCTTGAGGGAGTCCAGATAAACTAGTCTCAGATTCCATATGTCAATGATTAGAAGATACCAATGCCTTCCAATATGCATTGGAACATAAATCTGAAAATCAAACAACATTAAGTTATTGCACTGCAAATATACCTCACAGACTCTACGGTTCATCGACATTCAGGGTTTTCTTGGTCATCACCGTCTTTAGATCATCAGCATGGCTCATGTATCAGTGTTTGATATAATCCATTGTGGAGCGCAGGAATTGCTCAGGCTTCAAAATCATTTGCTGGTGTACAAAACGGAAACGTGTAAACAACGTGTTATTTCTATGAAAGACCTGGACAAAAAGGGACTTGGTTTTACAAGGGACTCATATTCAAGCTTAACCATGAAATAGGAGCTTATGGAGAAAGTTGTTGGTAGCCACCAATTGGAGTTGTCAAATTTTGATCTAGTGCACATTTCTACCACCATGTTGAGGACCTGAAATGCAGAGTGCGGGATTAATGTTTGACCCATCGGTTAAAAAAATTAAAACTCCGCGCTTTACGTAATGGGTGCCGGGTCAAATGTAAAAGGCTTACATCATCATATAATTCTAGCCCAGGTCTAAGAGACCATAGTCTGAGCCTTGTACCATCACAATGGCTGTCTTGGTATAGGGTTTCAGTGGGCTCCCCTGAATATGCAAAGATATATGCCGCCACAGCTAGTTCCGTCCCGACGAATCGCATCCCTGGAGGAGGTCTGAATGCAAGATCAAGGCACTGCATTCACGAACAAAATTTTTTTCCGATTATGCATGTCAATAAAGCAAGTAGCATCGCCAAAAATTAACCAAATAATTGATAACATCACAAGCTGAACTTACAGTCGGTGTCTCTTCGGCTAGTATTTCTGTCCTGTTATGTGACCAAAAAGCAAAAGGAGATCCTATGTGTGTTTGCTTGATTGAGTACAGAATGTTCATGTCCTCTGTGGAGAAGGTCACAAACTCCAGCTTCCTCTGAAAATTCGATGCCAGTTTGCACATGTTAGGTCTCAAATTTGTGTTTCTCATCGTCACGACAGAATGATGTTAACAGTGACACCCAATTTAATTACCAACACATACCTTGCAATTCCTTGCCCCGGTGACTGAATTGTTTTCATCCACAGGTTCTTCAGAGCCCAGGTTATTCCCCGACTGTGAAACGGTACGAGTCTTCCACATTCTGGTGTCGGCGGCAACATCATGCATAATTTCGCGCAGGGTCCTAGTTGGTAAACAATCTACATCGACCACCTCGACTTTGGGTTCGGACTTCTTCGCTGGCACCTTGCCCTGCGATTCCAGTAGACGGACTTTCTCCGTTAACGTCTCGATCTGCCTGCCCTGTTGTGCTACTAGATTCACCAATGTCTGAACCTGGAGGGTATTGGCATTTAACATCGCCGCGATGGTCTCCTCCCTATTGCGAATTTGCTGGTAAGAAATAAAAATAGGAGTTATTCAGCCTAGCCCATGAAATAAGCCTTTTTTTTCGAGACAGGAACGAGTATAAGACGTCCTAAGCAAGTGGGCTGTTGGCCCATTGACGTCCGCGCCCAGCACTTGGGCCGAGAAACGTTATTTTTAGGCCCGAACCCGAGAAGCTCCATGATTGGCTCTCTCCCAGGGCCCAAAACACTTCATAAACCTCGTGAGACATTGAAGAATTCTTCACAGGTCCAAAAAGGGCCAAAACCCTTGGCAACACAACAAAAATAAATCTCACTCCACATCTTCTAACCAAAAAAAAAAAAAAATAACACACCCATCAACATTTCTCAAAGTCACAACTTGCAAAAAATATAATTAAAACTATCACCAACCCAGAGTTTTCAAAATCCAACAAAGTTGAAAGGAAAACAACAAAGTAATAACTCCAACAAACCCGCATTAACTCTATCAGGGAATAACATTAATATCCCCACCAACCAAAGACATATCCGAGCAAACACAGAGGACTAAAGTTAAAAAAACTTAAAGCACATTCACCCAGAAGTAGGGTCTCATAACCCAGAATCCCAGTGTCAACTATTCAACTAAAGACAGAACGTTGCTATCCCTATATCCTAAAACAACGCCAAAAGAAGAACACATGGGGGGACCATGAGAACATACAAAAACGCAAAGGACAAATATTCTTGGCAAGTTGACAAAAAGGTTCTAATGCATAAGACCCTATAGTAAGCAAGAAAAATACGAATAAAACACACATAGGATCTGGTTATCCACCACGCTGACGTCCTCCTCAACAACGGTTGGCAACTCCCTGCACATAAGAATAAAACACGTTAACTACTGCAACCAAGACATTGTTAAACCCAACCCATAACCAGCATCGGTTATTTACCTTGAGCTTTGACCTCCCGTACCCTTTCTCTTCGATCCATTTGCCTTGTCCTTGCCCTTATCCTTCGCCTTCTTCCCCATTCTCAATGCCTCCCAATAACACAATGAGAAGGAAGTAGCGAGAGGCTCTACTCCACTGAATCGTTTTGACCATATTTATCATATAAACCTGCAACCTATGAAACCGGTCATAGACAACATTTCTAACTTGAATGACACGGGCATGGGCTACCCAAAACCTTTTCCCACCCGGCCCACTTTCGGGTGACCCATTCAATAACCAACCATGCTTAGGCCTCACACATTATAACAGGCGTGCCGCTGCCTTTTTTTTTTGGTAAACCCTCGAAACATTTTACCTTTATTTCCTCATAAGCCCAATAATCATTTTTATTGGACAGAAATAAATTCACTACAGCAAATTTTGCCATAAACACACTATCAAGGTGGTCAGTTGTTGGTTATACGTCCAAAACGACAAAAAGGCAATTTTAACGAAACGTAGCATCAATTAGCGCGAATCGAATTCAACAATGATGAATCATGAGCGTAAGAGAACGCATTCCCAGAATTGAGACATCATGTTCACACTAAATTTCACAGGTAGAACTAAAAACTAAGGTTCACCGTCCCTACAGCATAAAGCATACCATAATTACACACATAACTATACAAATAATTCCATCGCCATTACCAGCCTGCACATAAATAACCTAATACCCGAAACCCTATTGGCCTACTAGACCACTATATTTTAAGTAATTAGCCCCTAATTTCCTAAGTCAGCCACTTTCTTTTTCAAACATCACGACTGCACTGAACTCCTACAAACGCAAATGCTTGTTTCAGTTCTCGATCTCCTTCTTCAACACTTCACAATGGCGTTCAACCTCGCGCAATCTCTGCCTGATCTCACTATCCTCGTTTCCCCTTTGCTCGTCGGCTTGCAGCTTCGCCACACAATTGCGCCTATAACTGAAATCACAAACCTCGTTACCTGTTTGCTTCAGCAGGCTATCGAGCAGTTTAAAGGCTGCCTCATCCCTGGATTTGGACTCCTCGGGCCAGAAACACCTTTCCTCTGCCAAATTAATTCCCTTCTCCTCACATCTGAGCGCAGTCGAGAAGGCAAACAGTTTCTGAACATACATATCAAAAAATACCTTCCTCTCTAAAATTGGACAGCTGGCCTCGAGCTTGTGACAGGCACGCAGTAGATAGAATTCCATGTCCTCAATGATTAGAAATCGTCCCCCATTCATTTGTGGATCTAAGCCTTTCCCTGCAGAAAACCATATTTTCCCAGAAAAACTAAGTCATATGAGCCCCCATTTCAACAGTAAAACCCTAGATCCTAGACCCACCCCCACCAACCCTAGTTCTGGTTTTGAGACCACATAAACCTCCAACATTAAGTATCATTCTTTTTTCTTTTTTCCCATGTTTACCCCTAATAACATGCTGGGCCCACCAAAAGCGTGGTACAAAAGTTTCATCCCTGTACTTTATTGTCCCGCCCCAACGCACCACAAATTTTTCAGTTCCCTCCAGGCCCGTATTACCCGATTTAATTATTCAAATTTCGTTTTTAACTAGCCCCCCCCCCACTTCTCATAATTTCCTAACACGTATCCATACCACTTTATTTTCATTTCCTCCAGATTAATTTTTCGCCCTCCCTTGGCACTAAAACAAAAGTTCTATAAATTTATTTTCCGCCTTCGGGCTGAAATCCAGCCAAATCCCCCCACTAATTGGTGGGTTATTTGAAAAAAAATAAAATTTTCTCGCCCGCCCAGAGTCAAATAGTTTTCATGCTTTTTTCAAACCTTCTGCTCCTCGGGAATGTAAAAGAGATGGACTCTACGACCTATTGTCTGGTGGGCATCTTCCATGACCAAGTCCAAAAGTAAATTACCATACCGTTCTATGGAAAACACTAATATTTATGCCTTTGCCACTCTTCCTTCCCCACACAGATTTAAACCCTAACCCTAAATCTACCCCATTCCCCCTATACCCTAAACCCACCATCCAATATGAAAACATGAGTAAACCAAAAAAGAAATGTTTTAAGAAAACCATTCTGCTAATCATAGTTTCAAACTTAGCGAAAAAAATACAAGAATTTTAGCAAGGTACTAGGATATCACATATCTAAATTCTACTTCTCACTTGGTTACTACTGGATTCATTTATTGACGAAAAACTTAAGAAAATCTCGGTAGAAATTCAATATGGGATTAATACTTGTGCATGCCTGCGCTTTTATTGTAACTTATTAACCCTAGCTTCATGTAGCAATACCGTATTACTTCATCGTGCGCTATAGCACAACTCCTTAACATAAGTTATCATCGGACGTAGCCGAATATACCGTCACCCACACACACCATTTGCGTTATTTGGAACCATGTGCTTTATGGTCTACAACAATATTCTATATTGACATCCCACTCGGCTCACCCCAAACCTCAACCGAAGAGAACACCCGATGAACACAACTCACTCGCTATTACACTAATCCTCAACTTAATTTTTTTCCCTCAAAAAAATATCACTCTTTCCAATTCTTTATCATATTTAACCCGAATACTCGATTCATCGCCTAAAACTTGTTGTTTTTCCTAATATTCTTGGGCTAAAAAAAGTTTCTTTTCGAATGTCACTTTTTAAAGCCTAAATTTATAATTTTTAAAATATTATTTTATTAATTACTTACACGAGTCACCCACTTTACCCATCCGGCTGACCATAAATGGCCGTCCTGGAAAAATTCTAACATGTCCAACAATCAGGCTTAGGCAGTCTAGCCCGTTTAGTGCGCGGCCTAAACAGATCGGGTATACATGGTCCAGATCCATCCTTTTCACAGCCCTACATGCAATTCATCTTTATTTCTTCATTCTTTGAAAATTTTATCAGCATGCATGTTACGTAATATCCATAGCGCCCAATGTGGTTCTGTTAACCCACCCACCTATGCTTTCCAATTAAGACTCAACAATAAACCAGTATTACCCAACACAAGCATATCCTTACTCAATATAAGTCAAAATCCCACTAGGCCCCAAAAAAATTGTGAGCCCCCACAAAAAATTCAGCCCCACATGTTCAAATTAATAACACTTCATTAGTATTACTAATTGGGAGGACATCATGGAGACAAATCTGCCTATCCACCCTTCTTTCATACTGTCACCTCATGTCTCCCCGCTGAAACACATAACACGAGTCGCACTAGCCACATAACACGTTTCATCAACATGTGTTTATTCATAGCTCTATCAACACCATAGTGCAATCCAACATTTTTTTATCATACATTAAAGTTAGAGCAAACATGAAAAAATAAGAAAAATAAATATAAAAAGTAATTTATCATATTTTTGGCTGAAATATTAGTTTGATACCTACTTGAGCTTAATTAGATTATTAATTAGTTCCCTTACATTGAAGTTTTTATGATATTGTGGAAGCAAAATTACAATTATGGTTAACAATCAAATTCGATAAAAAATTGTGTAATCAGTTTTTTTTTAAAAAAGTCCAAACCACAAGGATATCAAGAATCCATTTGCCATATCTGAGATGGGTAATGGCTACAGATTGAAGACTTGCCAGCAGCTGAACGTTTCGTGGAACCCTCCTCCCTTTGGCTATGGGTTATAATTCGTAACAGTGTTGGTGTTAGATCATAGGTTTCTCTAAGAATTTGTGGGGGTTTGTTCTGCCTTCTTAGCAGAACTTTGTGGGGCTTGCCTTGGTCGGGAAACATCTTAGACATTGGCCTTCCAAAAAATATTGCTCGAAAACAACTCCAATAGGGTTATAATTAGCATTAACCATGATCATGAGAGATGGGATGCTGGATTAATTCTCTATCACAAAATCAGGAAGTTGATGAAGAAAGGATTGGGAGATTAAACTTGCCCATAGGTGGTACAGGAAAGCTAACTCCTTTACAAATTTGTTAGCCAACGACCATTAGTGAATAATTAGTGAAGTGTTCCCGCAACTGCTTATTTTCTTCCAAAGTGGACTAAGATTTGCCCTCAGAGTTCTCATTGCAGTTGCTGTTGAAGTAGTTGCAGCGATTACGGGAACACTTTACAGAGACCACTGCTTAATATCGTGATTATCTTCCATGAAATTCTGCACCATTCTCGCCAACTGAGTTCATTAAGCTTTCTCCTTGAAGTCAAGGTGACTTCATTCGTGGTGGTGACTGAAGGATTACATTGTGTTCATAACACGCAGCGGAAGTAATAAAGTAATCCTAATTAATCTATTTTGTGTTTAAGATTTTATTTAAACAATATAGATCAGATACAAATACCTGAATAGTAGAAGAGAGCCTTTATCCTTCGAACATACGAAGGCACTATGCGTATCCACACCGAGACTAACCCTTGCTATCAACTATTTGATCAACGGAAATAATTGAGAAGCTCCTTGCAACTATTTGCAACCAGAATTCTTCACTAAGAACTAAACTTGTATGTTTATTTGTATGTGTAGAAGTAAAGGAATGATACTTCATCGAATGAGTACCTTTACTAATGTGTACACCTATTTATAGTGTGAGGTCGTAACTGATTTAAATCTTAGAGATCTCATCTGATCTTATCTTATCTTATTTCAGATTTAATCTTATCTAGTTTCAGATAGAATATTATCTATCTGAAACAGATATAGATAGGATTTTATCCAATCTTCAAATTGTAAAAAGATTTAGATAGAATTTTATCCAATCTTCAAATTTAGAATTTATTGTAGAATAATAGATTATTCTTTAACCATCACACAAATACTCTCAATTATCATATGATTATTATATTATTGGTGCTAGAAAATAATATAATAATATTCCATTTGAATTAAAATAATTATCTATTTGATGAAATCAAATAATAATTTAAATAATTCTTTAGCAAAGTTCAGAACACTCGTTAGTGTGTGACCCCAAAGGTTCAACACTAAGCGGGTAGCAAATTAGTCAAACTAAATTCACTAATCGAGGTTGGCGTCTAGCAACACTCCTCGATGACCCAATAGTATGAAGTAATTATACTTGTCAGAACCAGTGAAGAACAAAGTATAATTCCTTTCATCTTTCCAACTACCGGTTAACCTTAAGAGTATAGTATAATTGTCAAACTCTAAGTTGTTAACATTATTATAATGAACTAATGAATAACTCAAGAAACTAACTTTCTTATTCATTCAATCTCCTTGGCCAAGGCTTTATTTAATTCGGTCATCATAATCATGGAGCTCAAACTCTTTACCGAGAGTTGATGGATTCCTTATTGACTATTCACTAATTCTACAAGCATTTAAGTCATACCCAATATCCTTTCAACTAGCACCCTAGGGCATTAGGTGTCCAAATCAAAGTATAATAAATACATGGTTAATTACTATGATAGTCACAGGTCGAAGGAAACTCTAATACCATGTTCATCATGAGAATATCCTATTGACAAATATACGGTAATCATAACCATTAGGAATTCTCAGAGTGAGTCAATTCAATGGTCATATCTCTATACGCACCATCTATATATATAATTTAATAACTGACATCTATTAATCTTCATCCAATGAAGACCATTATATATATATATATATATATATATATATATATTTTGATCTATCCGGATTATTCATGTCCATTTTAATAATCCTATGACCAAGAATATTTTAGATTAAATTATAAAAGATTCATCTCTCAATATTATGATCTCTATCATAATTATAAATCTCTAAATTTAATAAAGGACCTTATTGTATTAACTCTTTAATACATATAATGATAATAAATTATCTTACACATGATAGATTGGATTGTGGTCATACTACTTATTCCCAACAGTGACTTCATCAGAATCGTTGTTGGTGGGGGAAGGGAGAGGAAAAGGCATTGATCGGAGTGGAGGTCGTAGGCAGTGAGGGCGTTGAAGGGAGACAGGGGTTTGAAAGCGTGGAGAGCGGAGATGATAGTTTTATTTTTGGATGTTCATTTTTATCAATATTAAATGATCACTATTTTTTATTTTTTCATATTTTTTTTTTCAATTTTGGATAATCTGTTTTATTTATTTGAATGATCTATTTTTTATTTTAGATTATAAATTTTATTTTTCTGGATCGATGATTTATTTTTCTTTTGGATGATCATGAAAGAGAAAGCTATTAACAGCAAGCAAGAAGTGTTAACTTCTTTAAGAACAGATAACACCAAGAACAGGTAAGAAGAAGATAACGAAGAGAAAGAAAGTAAAATGTGAATTTAGAAAAGAAAGTAAAATGATACAAAGTTAATTATGGCTCAGCTCAACTAGCTATATATATAAACACTCTAAGCTCAACTAACTAGAGCAAGCTAACCAAGCGAATTAGCTTTACAACTACTATAGCTAACAATACACTATAATACTCTAATATACCCCCTTCAAGCTTAGATGGGGTTTATAGTCTATTCTAAGCTTGCCTTTAAATCTACTAAACAATGTTGTCCCAAGTGGTTTTGTGAGAATAGTTGCAATCTGGTCTAAAGCAGGCATGTGAACAACAAACAAAGCTCTCTTATTCACTAACTCTCGAATGAAATAAAGATCAGTTTCAAGATGTTTGCTTCGCCCGTGCATAACAGGATTTGCTCTAAGGTAGCAAGGACTCTTGTTGTCACAATAAATGGTTGGAGGCAAGGGCTAAGGCATTTGTAGCTCCTGAAGCAAGAGTTGAACAACCATGATTTCTGTTTCAGCAGTAGCAATAGCTCTGAACTCGGCTTCAGTATTCGATCTACTAACTTTAGTTTGTTTGGAGCACTTTCACACAATGAAGTTGGTTCCCAATAATATGCAGAATCCACCTGTGTTTCTCTTATCATCAAGATCTGATGCCCAATTGATGCGGCAAATCTTTTCACTAAAACGATTCGCAACAATCTGACAAGTGCATTGGATCAAGTAATACCACGGGAGTGGGTTATCGTTCCCAACGAGGAAAGGGGATTAACGAACACTTCTCTAGTGATTCTTTAAGTAGATCAATACAAAAACCAGCAAGAATGAACAATTTAAAACTTCAAATTATCACTATGTTATGTATGCAAACAAGTATGAAAGATATATCAAGAAAAGGGACAAGATTGAGAGATAGGAGATACTCAACAACACAACTTCATAACT